>OFHS01000233.1:30863-51908 GCA_900245855.1 Calvadosia cruxmelitensis
GCAGTCTAGAACTCTAGATGGACTAGGTAATGAACAGTATGCAAATTATGGTATTGGCTATAATAGGCAATAAGTCAGCTGTTGACTCAACATTGTTGAGAAATTGACTGCATTAGTGGCCAAGTTTAAGAGGTTGTTGATAACAAAGCTGCGCTACGTCAACCATCTAGAAATCCAACCGACAAGATGTAGCAATTCTGAATGAAGGGTGACTCACGTGTCCATGGCTTGTATGAGCATGACCAGAAGTTCTTCTCTCACTCTCCAATTCTTGTGACCAAAGGACGGCAAGAGCAGGTCCAGGACAAACTGGAACAGAAATTGCAACTTGGTTACTTTAATATTCAACAATGTTGACATTGCATGGCGAAAATTGAACATTGATGGACAGCGTATGATGAAAGCAGGATAATGGGAGCATATCTGCATGAAAGCTAGAAGTAACTCGGGTGGAAACCGAGGACAGAATAGCGTAAACGTTTCACAAAACTTCAATAAAAAACCCAAGCAGAAAGTACAAGTTAACAGGCAAGGGATGATAGTGTTCTGGTCTTCCATAACAATGATAGTTATAAATTGTATTATGATCTACCTGTGGTGTTGATCCAGGGTCCATGCATTTTGAAATGAGCCTCAGAGCAGCCTCACGAATCTACAAGCAAGCAAAGACAAGACATTACGCCACATTCACATTGTATCCATTTAAATAGTGATATTAACACGCTTACACTGTATCAAATTCTAAATATACATACTGTATCTTTACCTTGAAGAAAATTTCAATAAAGCAATAAATTTTAAGAGAAATGAGAGTTGTACAAGAATCTTTGTTAGGTGCGGCACAGAGCAATCTATACACAGTTTGAGAACAGACAATGTAAGTACTTGATACAAAGGTTCAAAACGTAATTTGAGTAGTTGCTAATAATCAAAGTAACATTAAAATCAGCACAAAGGAACTCATCAGGCTTTGGCATAAGGAAGAATTCCCGCATACTCAAGTGGCACTTACAAGAGATTTTCATACTCGCTACCTGCACATTTGGCGCTCGACACAGCTAATACTCATCCAATTTCCACCATTACTCGCATTCGTAGTTGTCCTGCAAATAATGAACTATCTGACACATCTATAATGTCTGTTGCATTTCATCTTGAAATTGCAATGCTTGAGGTTTAATGTGCCTTCCACGCAGCCCTGTTCAGGTCACAAAGCGAAGTGCGCTTATCTGCCAAATCTCGCTGGATCCTGCGCTGTCTGAGATCTCTTTGACCACAGAACAAATGGGCAACTAAGCGCTAGAATTGACCGCATACAGAGAGCGAGTTGAATGGAAGTGCAAATTGCCTAATGGTCACTGTTGTTTTCTCAACAGCGTAAGTACTAACAAAGGGGCTTTGGCAAAAGCAGTAGCAGGCATGCCTTACAAAGCAGAATTTGTTTTGCTTCCATTGCTGCTGATCGGGAGCTGGAATGTCACAATCTTTGTCAAAAACAATGTTGTCTTTGAATACGAAAAATAGCACACAGATTTAATACTTGTACATGTCCAGTGTTTTTCATATTTGTACTCACACTTGCAGAGGTCTGACTCGCCACTTGCATTTATACCGTTATACTTGTGGAAAATTTGAAATGACACTCATCACTTGCACTCCGAAGCCTGTCACTCGTAATCATACTCAGAGGTTTGTTCAAAGGGAACAAGTCTGGGAATACGTAACACGTGGCCAGAGCTTTAATAAATCACATATGAAACTAATGTGATATTTATCAAAGCATATTTGTAAAACTAAAATACAAACTAAACTGGATGAGATGCAAAATGTTTAGCAATTATTACTACTCAACATTCAAGAAAGCCAACATTAATGTGAGCAATTGAGCAACCTTGACAAGTGTCTAAAATTGTCTCTGACAACAGGCCAGTCCAATAAAGCTGTTAGCATTTTACCTGAGGTTTTGAGTCTCCCAGCCGGTCTACCACAGTCGGAAGAACTAAATAAAAAAAGTCAAGTCAAATATCACAATAAAACAAAAATAATGACTTTATAGCTAGTGCTAAAACAAGATCTGAAAGTAACACATGAAACGACAATGACACATTGTATATCACCAAATTTTAGCATAATTATGTTATTTATAAGCTGACCCACAGTTTGAGTTTCACCCCTTAAATCTGAAGTTTTAGCACCTTTAATGCATTTAAAAACAGAAGCAGTAAATAGCCACGTGGAAATTTGGTGCTAGAAATTTGGATTATACAGTACTAGTTGTATTAACCCCTGTCCTGCTCATAAAAATATTTAAATGAAGACTTGAAGTCGCTTCATCAATTGCTGATTGATTGCTTCCTACGGACTAACTATCTGATTGGTTATGTGTTGCTACTTTTAACTTCTTTCAAAACGTGTATACACGTCAGTAGAAGGACAAGGGTTAAGAAGACATGCTTGAAGACTACGTTATTCAATAACATGTCAGAGTCGAATCTGATTGATATTCATTTGCTAGTGAAACTATCATGCTAAATTATGTGACACCAAGCACATAAGGACATTGAGCAAGGGGATATAGCAGAAGAAAGAATGGGAAATGGAATCTAACAATTGAAAAACGGGATTATAAATGATATATGCGGCATTATCTGATGGGATAATATCTTGGTTTGAACGTATGAACTACGTTATTGCTCTACAAAATACTGTGCAAAAAGTAACAACTACAAATTGCCGTCCATCTTAAAAGTCCTGGGTTACATTAGAAACTAATTTGTTGAAAAAATACCAATCTAGAACCTGACAATCCTTTTATCCGATTATCTAAGAACTATGTTTGAGATGAATACTAAGCATCTGCTGTCGTCATTCGATGACTGATAATTTTTGATACATTTCTGATCCATCTGATTCCATTCTAGTCAAACTCTATTTGCACATTCTATGACCATGTGGCAAATGTGCATGCATAATTAGAAGGCCATAACAACAGAATAGCCTCAACAAGCCCAAGAAGGGTCTGCTAGTATATGTGCCATAGTCCTTATGAATACCCATACAGCGGTCTACTTGGTTTTGGCAGACTAAAGTAAGGAGTATTCTATGCCGGATAACGAAACAACTTTAGTGATTTTTGTACCAGACAGGCTTTTGAATTACACAGCACCTAAGGTATTTGGTACATTCCACTCCATTTTGCAATGTGAAAGTCCCTCCTCTGCATAAGTGGCATAAAATCCATTCTGATAGGAGATCTTATCACTGTCATAGTATCTTATAGGAGTAACTACCACGGCCTCCTATGCAAGTATCACCGCCTCTCGAACATACAATTTTGAGGTCAAGCTTTACAGTAAAACCTGTCTATAATGGTCACCTTTGGGAACTGAGAAAAATGACCTTTATAGACAGGTGGCTTTTCTGTCCAGGTTGATTTCTATAGAAAGTGTCATTTTGGGGTTATGAAGAGTAGCCTTTATACACAGGTGGCTGCTCTATACAGGTGGCTGCTCTATACAGGTGGCCGCTAATACAGGTTTGACTGTACGTGCAAAGTAATGATATGTGTTGTGTTGACACAACAAACAATAGAAATATCATCTGAGAAAACATAGCATCCTATAGGAGTGGGATAGTTTAATGGAAAATATTGTAACGGTACGATTTTAACCCCGATTGTGCAATACCTATCTGGTACAATGTACCAGTAATCTTGGTCTAAAAGGGTACTCTGCTTTAAATCAGTAAGAGATAACAGGTACGGTGAGCATAAAGCGTGATCAAGGAGAAGCCCAGAGAGGAATCATCATCATTCATATTCAGTTAGTCTATCACTAAGTTATGAGACAAATTTCCTGGGGATGTGACAAGGAAGGTATTGAGGTTGAAATTGAGCTCTGACTAAGTTGGAGCTGTCGAGGGCTAATGGTTTCAAATGTGTTGTTGTCCAAGAATCACAACCAAGAGATCAGAGGCAGAAATCATCCATGCAAACAGCAAATTTTTCAATTTTGAAAACATTGTAAATCCTTCACAATTTATAACCTGTGACTATTTGTAGCAGCATCCAATCAAAAGAAAGAACTAGCACACGCATTTTTGTTTCGTTTTGTTCAAGAAAAATTTTGCAACACATTCCCCGAACTGTTTAACGTCCATAAAATGTGCAGAATTATATTGCTCCAAAATTCTGACCGAGTAACAGCTATTACTCGAAAATTCAAGATACTGGAAACATCCAGCGCAAATTAGATTGATATCTCTGATGTATTCAATCATATCAGACTGATCCATCTACTATCTTATCATTGCAGATATGAAGATAATGCAAATACCCTACTCCGAGGTAATCATTATGCAAATGCACCTTTACGGTCGGTTCTGTGGGAGCGTCAATATGCGATGTGCAGACACGCTCTCTTTTAGTTTAGTTACATACAACAAAAACTGCGTCATTGGGACATACACTCATTATGGCGATGGAAGTCAAGTAAATATGACCTCATGGCTATCTAATCACTTAGCAAAACCCAACGTTGATTTTGATCAATGGATAGGATTAGATCAACGTCCTGCGGTTTGCATTTTTTTACTCTTGACATTTTAGAATGAGCTTGCAGTTTTTATGACAAAAAGATCAAATTGTGTTGTGTTATGGTAAAATATATAATAACAAAGTTATGTTAGACTTATTAAAATATACCAGTAAAAGTTAAAAACCTATTTTCATGATACTAAATATTTATGTTGTTTCTTGTAATAATTAATACTACAAACCAGGTTGGCAAGCTGTTTGTTCCTGCTAAAGGAATTATCAAAGGCTATGCTGATAGGCAAGTTGCCAAGTTACATGTTTGGAATCCCATTCCTGGTTTAAGATGGTTGCACTTTGGCCCTATATTACACAGGAATTCTCAAGTTGATGGATGATGTCCTCATATCAACAATAGAGGTTGGTCGGGCTCCTTGCGGTATAAGAGCAATGCTGAGTTCATGGTCATTCTTCAAAGTAGGTGACTGCTGTTCATCTGACCACAGTATAGAAATGCAATTTTATAACCAATATGAGGCAGGCTTCAAAGCCATGCTAGCAAGGGGCAGTGGTCGTACCAAGAAACAAGGCAAATGCCCGTCTGGTGGATTGACTACGTTTAGAATGCTACAATGTGCATTCAGGTCGTCTCACCTGAGTTCAAGTTGCTCTTGAAGCTACTCTTCAACCGATCAACAAACTTTTCAAGAATCTCCAGACCACAATTAGAGATCTGTAAAAAAGATAAGCATGAGAAAACTTAAGAAACGATCGCGTTTTAGACGGAACACGTTATCAGTTGGTGAAGCTGCCTCGATAGAAATTGCATCAAATTGAGTTTCCTGCTCATAGGAAGATTCAACATGTATCACGATTCGCAGATGACACTTTGCTGTCGCAAAACACAGACCAGAACATTGTCTACGCAAAACTCTACCGCTAGGAATATAAAAATACAAACATTGTGCTCGTGATGGAAGCATTACTAAGCAACGACAATGCCTTTTACTCTCAGGTCAAACCAAACCAGAACCTAGACACAAAGTCTCGGGAGTGTCACCTAGCGATGTTTTATTAATTTTCGTAACCAACTGTCTGGCGGCATTTTGCATTCACGCAAGCCACAGCAAATATCTGAAATAGACAACACCAATCCGGCTAATAAAATATTATAAAAGCAACTTATATTACCTTGAAATTGCTGCTACCCGCCCATACTGTGAACGAGTCGATCAGCGTATCCGTGCCATGGAAGTCAACAGAATTCGCAGCATCCGACAAGTAAACAGATATTTCCTCAGCGAGTTTCAGCCGTTTAGTTGTATCACTAGTCCGCACTCCTTCGAGGAAGTGTTCCAATGTTCCTACGTCTTTTATCATGATATATAAGGTGCTATCATTTTTCTATGTCTTTCACAATTCGTGCAGCCTTCCTCCGGCCAACGTGATACTTCCCCGGTACTCCACAACGTGGCCTGACAATAAACAATCTTGCGAAATGTCGCTCTCCCTTTTCAAAAGCACCGTAAGGCTACAATCTCAGAAGCGAGCCACACAAAATCCAAGCACGGAGTAAAGAAGAAGAAATCCTGGACGTGAGTTGTTTCTGTTGGGTTCAATGAGCAGTTCACTCTCTAACAAAGCAGGTTTTGTCTCTGCAACACACTCACGTTATCCGCCATGTTGCGTCGAATGTTCAATCCGCGCTTATTTTCGAGAGGGCCCAATGCAGAGATCCCGGATGACAGTCAGCGCGGACTGCGAAATCAAATTCACAGCATGTTTGAGAGTAATCTCAGAGCAAATCTATTGCTAAATGCTAATATTAAGAAAAGAAGTAAAGACTGAAGATGTTCGTGTATTTAAAGTGAAGCCAAATTCAATCTGAATGTGATGATTTTATCGTAAAGCTCTGATCATTTGAATGAAATCACAATTCGAATGGTTGAATTGATGAGATTTGTGGAGAGACACTGAGTTCTGTGAAAAAGCTTGCAATGGCTGAATGCCTCTGCTTTGTCCGCTGGAAGTTTTCTCCCGTCTGTTCGTCAGGAAGGGAGTCCCCCAAGTATTTCAATTGTGAGGGAAATAAGGTGGGGCTACTGGCCAAGTATTTACGAAAACGACCTCACCCCAGATACAAAAACAAAGGATGACAATTGTGGTTTGAAGGATTAAAGTTCTTTCTATTCCCTTCGAAGAACAATAAGCGCCGAACGTCAGCACAAGCAGATTGAACTCAACCTATCATGATTTCCAATTTCCGCTTGATATCCCTTGTAACAATTTATTTTCATTTTTACAAAAGACTAGCTACAGTGTTTTGTAGTGCGTTTTGTACTTTATTTTCAACGCAAACTAAACTACCTACTCTATGCCACGAACTGAATAAGACAAACAATAAGGCGGCTTTTCAACGCAAGCTAATCGACCTACTCCATGTCACGAATTGAATATGGCGGCAATGAAAATCAAACGAATATTGTTCGGCGGCTTCAATTATCTTCAGCATTTTATTAATGACGTCATTTCAGGCAAGCAGTCCGGCCAGGGACTTAGTTTAAGCACCCTAAGGGGACTTAGTGTCCAATTGACTTATCTGCCCCCTCTTAAGACCATTTTTGCCCCATCTCCCTAGTGGATGTTCTTTTCTTGTATATTGTACAGTATGAAATTCCTGTGTTTAAAGGGACCCGCTCCTCTTCGGAACCAACCCGGGGCACAAATTATGAGCTTAATGTTGACATTAATTTTAATTAATTCATTTTAGTACAATTTTTGTCTGATTTTCTTCTTAGAATGACATGGCAGAAGTCCGGAATGAAGGACTCGGATAAGTTACATAACTAAAACATTGTTTATTTACAGCACACAAGAACACAGAACAGCATATACAGCAAGGAACGGTGGTAGCAGGAAGCGTATTTGGAAAAACTCTAATCTAATTGCCAAAACATTCTCCTAGAATTGTTCGAGTATTGTTTCAAAGGAAAAAGTTGTGTCGGAGAAAAATAGTTGAAGCGACCAGTATTCATCCATGATCCATCGTTAATTGAACAATCTCCAAGAACGGTAACCATGTCTTAATCAATTACACATACTGTACTGTACTCCAATCAATCGACTCCCACATGTCGAAACTATTGAAATACGGCAAGAAATTTACAATCCAATCCACCTTGATGACAGAGGTAAGGAAGTATGTCTGAGGTCCAATCACAATGAAAAATATTCCTTATGCTTTTGATTAATTTTTAATGTTTAGTAGGTGCCAAAAGCGTACAGTGACTGGATCCCCGACCAATTGGGGCTCCCAATGCCCCAGCTTCAGTTGTTGGAGGGGCCATCGGAGCACTGCCTCGTGTACACTCTTCGTTACGTTGTTTCACGATGGCCGTCGAAAGTCATAACTTTTACTGGAAACAGGAGACGTAGATAGGTGGCAAATATTAAGCCTCTGCCCCTCCTTCTACTCAAAGAAACAATAGCAGCTGTGTCAAACCCAGAAATACAGGATGTGGACACGCCTTGACGTCTGTCACTGATCAAATGCCTTGTTTGTTCTGCAGCTGAAGAAAATACGACAAACATTGGCTGCCGCGTGGCCATGTCTACATAGTTCATGATGCCCAATGTAATCTATGTATTTACAGGAAAGTTGCTGCCGACAACACATGCATACGCACAGTGCAGTGCCCTCACGCTGATGCGTAGGGTATACTTCATACCTCAGTGTGAAATTAAACTAATTTACTCATGAGATAACCACGGAACAAATTTAATGGCAATGTCATTGCTAACTCATTGGAATGATGGCAGGGGCAGCGCAAGGGGGTAGACTAGGGGGAACGCGTCCCCCCCGGATGAAGTTTAGGTCGAGTTTTCAATCCGTCAAGAAACTCGCCTTAGGGGAGGGGGATTTTGGAGGCGTCGTAATTACACCCAGTAAGCTATTGTTTAGCATACTGAAGGAGACCTGAGAGAAGCAATACTATTTGAAAATGTCATCCAGATGAAAGCAATTTGCAAAATTGTGAGAGATGTTGTCAAACATTTTACAAATATTCGTATACAGACCTGCTTCCCCCAGCCCCAGAAGTCAAAAACTAATGCTTAAATAGAGAAGGAATCACCTCTTAGCTCTGCAAGAAGAGATGTATGATCATATGTATGAACGTCCCTTGGGATCGCCATGGGATGATGTCTTGAAAACCAATACTGCCATCATTTTACTTTATGTACTTCATGTTTCTTTAGTCTTCTCTGTATAGATTCTTCTATTGAGCACTTGCATGATTTTCGTGCATTCATGATAAAATATATTCATTCATCCATTCATTCATTCAATATATTTAAGGAGGGTAAACCAGTGAGTCATATAGGCTTATCTAACCTGGGGCCCTGATCTATTCGATAAGTGCATGATGACACCTGATTTAAGGACAGTCACTCATGTTTGCCTGCTATCCATAGCATTCGAGCTGTTAAGTCCAGCACAATTATATTGTACATAAGATGAGTTGTTTATATATACATTGCTTTACTTGTATAAGTGAATATACTAGTCATCTATATTTATATTCTATATAGCGTACCACAATGGTAACTGCAATTTGCAGTTTAATACGAGCTTTAAACAAATATACTTTCAGTTGTCATCATTTTCATCAATCTCTTAACCCTGGGGTTGTTGAGGCACCACTGATGATTTTCGGACTATCCCTCTCCATTGTTCTCTGTCTCTTGTAACTCGCTGATAGTCAGCAAAGGTCAAGCCCGTCCATTCCCTGATGTTATCTTCCCACCTTTTTCTTTGCCTGCCTCTCCTTCTCCCTCCTTGAACAGTGCCCTGTAGGATGGTCTTAGCTTTCAGTTGTATCGACAAGCAAATCAATGAGACAACGCTAGTACAGAAACAAGTCTTCACCGCTTGAGCATCATAATAAGACTGACCTCTATCACGTGAGGTATTACGTAATATCATAACAGTTGAGGTAATACGTAACTATATTAAAGCTAATGGATATTTATCATATACTGATGATGATGATGATGATGATGATGATGATGATTTGCTGTTACAATCATTTGTAAATGTTTGCAATATTTGTTGTAAACTGCCAGTTTTCAAAAGCATCATCAGGATACTTCCTATCCTTCGTTTTCATTACGACACCAGACAGGTACAATCGCCTTGCAAAAATTTTTGTTGCTAAGAGCAAAGAATAAGTGTTGTCAGTCCTCCAACGGTTGCAAAAGCAAGGAGAATCTATAGCTGTTATGTATACAGTCAGTATACGGTCGTGCATGCTGCGTGGTTCTGATGGAAGTACGTGGAGTGAACGACGATCTCTCGGGAACACCACATATGACATGGGCAAGTATTACTTTCTCGTTGAATTGCTACCCGCCTGATCAAGGTAACAAACCAAGGGCCTATATAATGTACCTGATGCAGAGAGTCAGCATAGCAGTGCAACGTTGCAACACAGCCTGTGGTTTGGGCACAATTTCGTCAAGAGGTTTGATGGACGAGGTTTTAAGCTTGTGAATAGCAAGGTCAGTCTTTTTAAACTAAGTTTTAGTAGCTATACTATTGTAAATATTGCTAGGATATTTAAATAGTTTTCAGTTGTATAGAATTAATTAAAATGTATTGGACAGTTTTACAAAAATTATTTTTGCAAGTTATCTGTTTAAAGGCGGAAAACGTATATGAAGGATGTTTGGAATGGGAAGGCAAAGTAAACTCTTCAGCCTTTCCGGTGTTGATAACTAAGCCAGTCTTATCGTGCGATATAATTATGTGTTTTTATGCGGAGGCCTCTTTGAATCCTGTCGAGGATAATAATAATGATATATTTCTTATACAGTGAAAACTGTCTACAATGGTCACCTTTAGGACTTGAGGAAAATGACCTTTATAGAAAGGTGGCCTTTCTGTCCAGGTTGATTTCCATAGAAAGTGTCATTCGAAGGTTACGAAGAGTGGCCTTTATACACAGGTGGTTGCTCTATAGAGGTGACCGCTAATACAGGTTTCACTGTATAGCTCTTTTTACAATTTGAATTGCACGAATTCAGTATCCCATGAAATAAGCAATTTAGCATGGTTGATAACAGCATTTGTCAATCGCCTTGATGCGTCGTGACCTTGCTATTTGTATATCTTTGAATCTTAAGGCAGCTTGATGCAATTAGCTGCATGCAATGCAGCCTGTAAATAGCTGATTGGTTCTACTTATTAGTCTTACTCCTAATGGAAACATCTACGACAAAGGCAACAACACTTAATTGGTGTCAATGGACCAAGCGCAGTCACAATGCAGGGCGGGATACACTTGGTTTTAGGTACACAGCGCTGGAAGATAGTTTGATGTAACGTCTTTGAACTTTTTCCACCATTAAAATGTCTTTCTTCAAGTAAGAAGAGCAGACGGAGCATGTGTACTCAAGCAGAGGTTTAGGCGATCAACGCTTGCATTAGATGATGATGAGTATTCAATTTGAATGATTTGAGTAGAAATTTGGACGTCTCGTAGGCCCTCTTCGTTACAAATTACTAGCTCACGTGACTTTGAGCTGAAATCTACAATTTTGACAGCCAAGAACAATCCGTGAAATTGACCATCATTGAAAAGAGTACGGCAATTTGCGTTTCAAACAAAGCAATTTCCTGGCGTCTTCACCTTTGGCAGAGGTCAACTGAGTAACTGACTTATATACCGACATGCAGTGGGACTGCGCATGGCAGATTTATTCCATAAAGCACCACAATGGCGCTTAATGATGGCTGTTCTGCAAATGGAAACACTATTTTTTGCAGTGTATACTATCAGTCTCTTGGGAAATCATTTAATTTAATTGGTGGCCTAATTCATCGTGTACCAGTGGAGGTCGAGGCGAATGTCGATGTCAGCTGTTCGTTCCTACTTTGAAATCTCGTTAATATCATTACGGTTTTCCAATCAAAAATGGTGATAAAATAAGCGGGCGGTGATATTAAGCAGGAAAAAATAGTTGATTCTGACAGAGTTTAATTGCTTCTCTGAAAATAACGTGATAATATTAAACGGTTTGTGATATTAACGGAGTTACACTGTATTTCTATTTGTGTAGTTCTCCTACCACAACTTCATCACATTCCAACTGCTGGTCACCTTGATCAGCTTGGTCATTCCAAACTTGGGGTGCCAAGCTTTCTAGTCGAGTTTCATAACTCGAATCGCTATACCCAATGCAGCGCTGGAAGATAGCTTTGATGTTCCGTCTTTGAACTTTTTCCACCATTAAAATGTCTTTCTTCAAGTAAGAAGAGCAGACGGAGCATGTGTACTCAAGCAGAGGTTGTACATAGGCGATCAACGCTTGCATTAGATGATCAGGAGCATTCAATTTCAATGATTTGAGTAGAAATTTGGACGTCTACTAGACCCTCTTCATTACAAATTACTAAAAAAAGTTGTCTTGGTAAGAATTGTTTTCTTGTTTCAATTACAGTATCCATTTTCTTAGAATAAGACTTGGTTTGTGGAAGAACAATGGTAATATTCACATTTGGATTAGCAATATTTGGCTTACGGCGTAGATAAGCATCTTTTACTAGATTTAAGAATAATATTCATTGATATGAGAAATTTTGTTCTCAAAATGGGAGCAACATTTTTTACAGTGTAAGATCACGCATGCAATATACACAAACCGATGGAGTTTCCTTATACCTATGCCACTGTTAGCTGCCACTCGAACACTCATCTCAACGCATGGAAACATTCTCAGATGATTGGTATATTACACCCTAGATGAACCAATTTCAACCATAATACACATTTTACTGAACTGACACTGAAGGCACATGCGATCGTTTGTCATCACAACAACAGGAAGAGCAGCGCACGAAAGAGAAACAGCCTGCTTTCAGGTTTTTAATGTCCTAGATTTTATGCGGGAACTTTTTCATTATAAGTCCCATTAACAAAACAGAAGAATTAACCTGCTATAGGATTCATTTATCATTTGAAGGAATATTATTTCCAAATTATCACTTTTTTACTGTAGTAGGTTCTTTTTATTTCTTAAAGAGTGGCAATTACAAAAGTATAATTATAATACATATTAAAATGTCCTATACACGGAAGTTAGCTAAATCTAAACCTGTTAATTACAAATTGAAAATTATTCTATTACAATTTAAAATCTCAGTCATGCTATCCGTAGAATGCAGAGTTCCAAAAATACTGGCAACGTTTCCTCGCTGGATTGCAATGCTAAATTATTACTTAGTAAAATTTATAACTACACATTATCGTGAATCATTCCTATGGAAAATGTGCTGATCAAACATGAGTTTTTGCGATGAAAAATGTCGTAAGTCGCACAGAACTAAATATTTACATGTTATCAGAAGATAAATTATAAAATTTAAATGACATAAATATAAATAAAATGAATACATTATAAATATCACAAGTGCATTCATCATGTTTTATTGACAAAATTATTCAGAACAAGAAAAACTAGACAAATGTTCCCGAGCATAACAACTGTGTTCCTCGCCGGGTGTTGAACAGAGCTAGTTTCTGTATATCGTCCTTCTGCTGTATAATTTTTCTGTCAGTAAGAGATCCTAGCCCTCCTGAACCTTCTAACGATGTTGGATGCGGTGTGCCACTTGAAGTGTATAATGCGAGCTTCCAAAATTTCCAGAAATCTAAAAATGATACCTAAATCCCAAAATTTCTTCCAAATGTGTCCTCAAAACGGTTCACTTATGGAACGTTTTGAAACGGGATTCGTGCAGCACGTTTGGTTTTACACATCACACTTTTAGTAGTATTGGTAAAATGCTATTGCATTATTGCGCGAAATTTCACATAATTGCATTGATTTCGATGCCCACATCGTCTATGAATCTCCAGCAAAATCTATGTAATTCTCCAATACTTTGGATTAGGTACCTATAAAAGGTATCATATCATTGTAGAGCCAGACTATGAAAATTATGTACTCTGGAACGTGCTATCTCATCTTTAAAAAGTTTCTCTCTTGACCGATAGTTTCGAGCGCTTTAGCTGCGACACATTGGAAGTCGTGTAGAATTATTTTTATCCAGCCATTCGCTTGCTTCTGTCTCTGTTGGAATCGCTTTCTCGATGTGAATAAATGTTATATTGATTCAAAAGTAAAATCTCGTAATCATTCAAAATAAAAACTCCAATTCGAGACATTGCATTGAATAGGTTTACAAATGCACAAAAAGCCTCGTGTTTAGCTATGGAGATCTTCTCCCAAGCAAAAATATTTACATAGCTCAAAATTAAAACTTAGATAATCAAAACATGCAACATCAAGAACAATAACAAATTGATCTAATTTAATTTCAGTCAAGGAAACCTCTTTTGGAAATCTCACGAATTTAGTTAAAAGAGGGTGGAGGTCAAATAGACATTGAATCGCGCCACCTGTTCTTAGATCAAAGCAGGATCACTCGATAAAGCAGTGATACCATTGGCTAATTGAAAGAAACCACCGTGTGGCCCAATTCACTACTGATTCTGAGTCAGTCGCCAAATCGGGGCAACGCGTCGCGCTCTGAAAGAATGTAAAGTTTTTTACAAGGAAACATTGTAGAAAAGTATTTTCTTGCGATACAGACAAGCATTTATAGGATTCATAAACATCAGATTTTTATCGATCCAAGGTTAGTATTTATCCCTATCGCCATATAATTTATCGAGTGATGATTTTACCTCAAATATTTGATTTAAAGTTAATTTATGTGATTTTTCTCGTAACTTTAAATCAGTCTTTATTCTCAGTGATCAAGTACCTAAGTATTTACTAGCTTTCAATACTAACACTGTAGCTTAAGATGCTATTTAACGATCTCAATCGATGTCAGGCTTTTAAATGCGATGTAAAGTATCACTCAATCGAGACGATCATCCAGCATCTTTGCCAGCTGCAATATGATAGACTGCAAAAAGCTTATTTTAAGAGCAAAATCACTTATTTCAAGGAATATATTCTTAAGCCTAGTACAAGAACACTTGTCCGCAATGTATAGTAAGACACACATTACTAATCCAAGTGTAAATATTTCTATTGTTCTTTCCCTGAACAAATCGTATTTGAGAAAAGTTGGTACTTGAAACAAGAAGAAATTCTTGTCCCGAACAGTATTTTTCCATCATATCCTTGATGAAGCAGTTAATTTCCCTTCAGAATTGGACTTTATAGCAAGTCATTGCTATTAGCAATTGTAGAATTTACTTTCAGGATTTCTGCATTCAAGTCAAACAAAACAATAATTCATAGTTCACGTCTAATAATGTTAATGTGATTGCTGTATACTTTAATAGTTTTTAAAGCTCGATAACTATTTCATATATTCCTTAAATTAACGAAGCGCAGCCTCGATTGGGATGCAGTGTGTTCTTGGAAGCGCGGTTTTGAGATGATATCGACATTTTTGACAGCCAATAACATTATAGAAATTGACTATCGTAGAAGTAAGTACAGTTGGATGGCTAAACCCGGCAGTCCGCGCATACCACTAAGATCAAGCTCAATTGCCTCTCATGCTGCATCAGAACTGCATTTGACTATTTAATATTGTTATATTAATTTATTTCAATTTTAGTTAAGTGATTCATGACATTATCTTGTGCAAATTTGTATTTTAGAGGAAATGAGCGAACTGTTGGAAGCGCTGTAGTAAAAGTCATTATTATTGCTCTATCGGTATTATCAATATCTATATTTCACAAACGTCTGTCAGTATGTTTGTTTGTTTGCTTGTTTGTTTGTCTGTGTGTTCAAAATTAGGCAAGTGCTACTTATAGAAAGACAGAAGACTAAATATGATGGAAAATCAGATGAACGTCCCTATTTGATGAAATTTCAACTCTGCTTGATTTATCCGTCAAGATATATCGATGATAAGACATATGTCTCGGCTATGATAATCTACACTCACAATGAGTGGTAATTTCTACATTACATGGTAACAGAGTTACGAATAGTCTTATTCAATGGGGCCTTACTGGACTACGTGAGTACAAGTTAAGCACGTCTAAGTTATCTGGTGAAGGTACAGATGTAGCGTAGGACAAAATCTTTTTTAATTCATTTATTTCATTGTTGACGGTAACCCTGACGTGAAACAATGTATCGTCTTTATGCTAACTCGCAGATAATTATCTGTGGGTTGGAGTATACATTTTTTAAATCTCTACAATTATCTAAAGAATTAGAATCATTATAAGCAGAAGAGATAAATAGATTTATCTTGAATGCTCCAAGGTAATATTAGTTTCAGGATATTAGTCCTGAGTCACACGACATTTTGGTACTTTAACTGAAACAAACAGAAGAAAGATATAACGCTTTTGTCAAAATTTCCTTGATGAATGTCCTCATGACAATGATATCGAACAACCATCAATGCCCAATCCGACATGCGCAGTCCCGCTGCTTGTCGGTATACTGTATAGGTGAGTTGACCTCTGCCACGGATAATGCTTTGTTTGCAACGCAATCAGCCGTACTCTTTTCTATGATTGTCAATTTCAAGGATTGTTCTTGGCTGTCAAAATAGTAGATTTCAGCTCAAAGCCACGTGCTTAAAAACAAGTGTATACCTTCATGTATTGGGACTGCGCTTGGTCCATTGCACGCTATGCAAGTCAACCTTTAAATTATAGGAGACGGGAACTCAAGACTGTATTCCTACTTACATTAATATATAATCAGTTGTTTATACAGTGTCACCCCGTTAATATCATCTCGGTTAATATCACAACCCGCTTAATGTCACTTCACTTTGAGAACCAAGCTCTGTCTCAATCAACTATTTTAACCCGCTTAATGTATATCACGACCAGCTTATTATCACGAATTTTGACTGGAAGACCATAGCGATAATAATGAGGTTTCACTGTAAAGGCTATATTCCACAGTTAGATTCAAATTGTAGCTGCATTGCTGAATATGCCATAAATTACCATAAATGTAATTTACATACAGGCAGGATGAGACTAACCTTGGTAAGCCTCGCCTTGGTTTTGGCTGCCCTCTGTCTCATGCAGGCATCAGCTGTGCCAGTTAAGAAAAACGAGAAAAACGAGAAAAGCGACAAAGACCATAAAGGTATTTTATTGAAAACGTAATAAAGAAGAATCGATTAGTATTCTGCATGAATTTCAATGATATCAATGCATAGTATCATTATTTATTCATAATTTATTATGAATGCAACGCCTGATATCAACTTCCATCACCCTCTCATGTTTCGCTTTGTTCTAAGTTTAACAAGTTCTTTTGCTTTATGTAAGTGGAAGTTATTCTTCCCATTATTTGCCAGTCGAAATTTTTGACAAATAAACATACATACATACATACAACAAATCAGACGTTTTGGGTCCATTTTCATCCACGAAGGTGACCAAAATATTGCTACTTCGTAAATAAGATTTTCCAACTTCTCCCCTTGTTCTTCTTTGGAAATTACAAAGTAGCGCAATACAATCCTGAAGTAGAATAGTCGCATCGGCATACAATGTGTAACATCGTTGTCTGAACAGGAATGCAGTGAAACCTGTCTATAACGGTCACCTCTGGGACCTGAGAAAAATGACCTTTAAAGACAGGTGGCCTTCCTGTCCAGGTTTATTTTCTATAAAAAGTATCATTTTGGGGTTACGAAGAGTGGCCTTTATACACAGATGGCTTCTATATAGAGGTGGCCGCTAATACAGGTTTGACTGTATTTCCTCTGAAAATTTTAAAATTGGAATTGCGAGTTCCTTTAGCCTCCGAAAGGATTGATTAACAAGCTCGCTACTAATTACTTGACTGATTATGTAATTAAATCGTAAATGTGCTAATAATATAGTATTTTTCTCCAGCAGCTAAGGTTGAACCAGCGAAAAAGCCTGAAAAAGTTGACTTGAAGCACGTCGTTCACACGATAAAATCCTTAGAAGATGACGATGATCTGTTAGACGATGATCTCTCAGGAGAAGGAAGAGACGGCGGAGGTAAATAACACAAAGTACTCGCGCAAGGGTGTTCTTCATATTACATGTTTCCTATTTTAAGAATGAAGCTCTTCAATTCAAGATATTTGCAAAAATCTTACTTTAAGGGCAATATTTCCTGTTTCAAAGTATTTATCTTCTGATATCTATTACAATACTACTTGTCGACACCATATAAGCAAGATTACAAAGCCAAACATGACAACTGTATCGGCATTGTTCTTCTTTAGACCAAGTCATATTTTTTGACGTCTGATACTTGAAAAAAGAACAAATTTTAGCCCAGAATCCATCTTTGCAGGGTAGAGATCAACTTTGTACCAAAACATTACTTCTCTCTTTTGAAGTTATGTTATTATTATATTGCAGAAGCCAAGCTACCAGAAGAGCTGACAGAGCAAGCGTCTAGCGGAAATGCTCCAAATCGTAAGTTAGAAGTAAATCAGTATTTTCTACAGTTGAAATATTACAAAACTGAAATGTAAACATCAATTGCAAAACGAGACAACTGTTGTTGCTTTGCAGTATTCGTACTATTAGTAGTTTTTGTTCATTGTTCAATGTCTTTGTTGTTGTTGTTGTGGTGGTAGATGAATAACAAATCTATTTTATCATCTATTTTTATACTGCTTATGTGTGGGATTTTATCTGAAGATATGACAAACTTTAGTGTGTTGCAGTTATTAAAATATTTATCGTCCGTCAGTCGTCACCTAGTTTTCTTATTTTTAATGTCGTAGAAAGCCAACTCTTTGCTTGGCCTTGATTAAAAATTATGTGGATTCAGTGTCTAAGCCAAGGTGTGGCCTTCAATAATTGCAGTGTTTTCGTATACTTTCTAGTTCCAGCCGGAGCTCAGAAGGTCGAAGCTCCACCACCAGCACAAGCACCTCCCCCAGCAGCTAGCTCAGGTTTGAAATATTCGAGTTCTAGATAACTACCAAAATTTAATATAAATCTATGTAGATTAATTCAACTTTACGTATAATTATATCTGATCAAAGGAGCCATCATCATTTCTTCAGGAATATAATTACCTTGAGAGACACTTTCGTGACAGTTTTGATGCAGTATAATAATTTGCAATCAAAAGCCATAATCATACTTGAAAATAATGCTGACGATAATGTTATAACAAGAAACCAAGTTGTTATGTTTGAGAAGATAGCGACATCAGGGAGACACATGATTGCGTGTGCAAACGGCAACAAACCCAAGCTCAAATTAATGTAATTAGATAGAACACATGGATATATTTCTAGTAACAATTTCGCATCAGAAGTGTTCGTTAACATTGATTAATATAATTACGAATAATATACAAAACAAGCAAGCACTGATTTTTGGAGTACTCACAGCAAAAACGTTTGAGCAGCGTTGGGTCAAAATTTCTCTTGAACTAAGAGAGAGGTCCTTCCATGAACAAGAGTGAATTGCACGGTTTTTGTGATAGGATTGAATACAATTGTTAAAAACTCTTCAGTGCCTTGGAATACACGTTCTGGTCATCTTTTCTCCAACCATGATATTTCTTTGATTTGACATGTCAAAGAAGCAAATTGCAAGAATAGGTTTTTTTTATTATATAAAACTTTTATTCGCAAATCAATTCACAAGCAGTTCAACAATCATAAAAATGAGTCTACAATACAATAAAATCGCAGTCACGATCTGCCTAATAAAATTTAAATGCTAAAATATACAATGTTACTAAAAATAAATTAAACTATAATATTTACAAATTAAAAATTTCCTGCAAGTTTTCCCCTGCACTTAGGGTGCCAAGAATGCTTGTAGCATTACCCCTCTGGATTGCAATGTTTATTCTTTGAATGAGGTAAGCCCTTGATCTAGTTTCTCCTGTGGCGTCGATAATTTTTTTCCCTACACTGTGTATAAATTCTTTGGCTTCATCTCCAAAAGGGCCCATGGTTGTCTCTCCAGGTCTATCGTTTAGTAACCTCTAAGGATTACTGACACATACTCTGAGAAGACACCATACCCGACTAACGATTTGCAAGAAGATAGTTATTACGTATTTGGAAGGCTGGCGATGCGTCAATGAAAACCACTGTTCTTAGCTGATGCTCAAAGATTGTGACTCCCAATCGCTTAGCAGTTCGACAGTTTTGAAAACGGAAACATTTTTCTGATTTCGCAGATTAAAATTATTTCAAAATTCTTCTCCAGTTATCATTTTAACAGATAGTCGATATGAAAACAGCTTTTTCCCAAGAAGGGCAGACGCATACACCCCAAAAACAACCTTTAGGGGTCCGACTCAACAAAATGAGCTAACTGTCAATTACGAGAATATATCATTATATGTTTAAGCGAGGAGTAAGATTGCGTCTTGCGTTACCCTTAACCCTTGCAATCCTAATCCTTGACACACACGTTGCTGAAGATGCTCACAGTTCTTCGACCGAGATGTAAACAGAGCGAAGCGTATTACCTTATAGACATATATTTGAGCTCATACATAACTGTATATGATCCTGCCGTTACGTTTGCGTCCGTGATAGTTAGAAACCATCTTGTATTTCCCAACCTATAATGTTTAATGTTGATCTGTTGCACTTGTAGACAATCAGACAGGTGGAGACTTGAAACAACTTTTAGATGAAAGTATCCGTAAGTATCACTCTATCGAAGGCATGATTTAACTTTGCCGTCATTCGACATGAAGGAGAACTTTTACTAGTGCTCGAATAATGACTTCCAATTTCAGAAAACCTCATCAAGGCCAATCAAGCAGTGGAGACGCTGTTAAAAGCCACAGGACAAGGTACTCAGCAATATTTCGGTTGGGAAACATCATAAATATTTTAATCCTTGTAGTCCCTATTTTGGTGGAATGACACTGGTCATCGACTGCGATACTACTTGAATTAATGTTCTACCAGTTAGAGTTACGTTAAGAGATACCAGTTACTAAAGATCTTCTATTACTACACTGCATTAGTTTTGATCAGAAGGAGATTACAAGTCATCTACGCAGAGGCGAACTTCTTGAAGAATGAGGGCTCTAGGTTTACGTTGAGACTCCTTTAGTCTGTTCTTCTAAGAAAAGGTGTGCATTGAAACGAACCACTGAAGTATTAGATTGTGTCTTATTTTTGTTTGTAGGTGGGTCATCACAACCTAATGAGGCAGAGCAAGCCATGAGCCAAGGTACGTGATAGGACACCCCACGGACGACAAAAAACATCCGTGCATATACCGAGGATATTCTGCGAAGCAGTGGCATAATAATTGAGGTTGGGTTTTTCTTGCCTTTCAGCCGGTTCTGAGCCCCAGTGGTGTGGTGATATGTGCAACGAGATGTGTGCACCTGACTGCAACTTTGATTGTTGTTCGGATCCAGCCTCGTATTTCCAGCAGCCACCACCACCTCCACCTCCATGTTCACCTCAGTGCGCCCCAGCCTGCTGTCCTCCTCCTCCTCCTCCACCTCCTCCTCCACCTCCACCT
>OFHS01000234.1:1703-51865 GCA_900245855.1 Calvadosia cruxmelitensis
CAATAGATCGTTTTGCTGTACGTTTTGATGATATCCAGCTTGTTTTACGACAAAATACGAAGGTTGCTGCTGGGTGAAGAACAATGTCGCCTCGCGGGGCCTAGAATTTCCCAACAGGCACTGCATAATTCACAAGTTCATTGTTGATTTCGACAGGAGAATTCCCCGTTGTATCATGTGACGTTTGGTTGAATTTTCCCGACCTGATTGCACCGTGAATTGTACGGCTTTTGCAGGAGATCGAGACTGGTGCAATATATCTCGCCATTTCGTATGACGAAGAAGAATGGCAACTTGAGATCGAGGTTCGTCAGGGGGACATCATCCCTAAAGAAGACGGAAAAGAGAAAGGATGTGAGTACTGCTATTCCGTAGCATTTCATTTCGTACCTCTCTTTCATTCTCATTTCATAACGAGGTGGCAGTTTCCACGGCCGCTGCAGCCTTCGTTAAATCATTCGCAGAAACTCATTCATATGCAAACATGTAGGAGATTGCAATTTGAAGATCAGACTGCATGTTTAAAATCGGATATACTGTTATATGCAAATTTAGACATTTGGAAAATTCACTTATATGAACATATTTAAAGACATGAAAACGCTTTCCATATTAGCGGTGTATATGATATGCAGTATACTTTGTAAGTGTTAATCTAACACTACATTAACCCAAACGTGTTGCGCCTTCCCTCGCCTGGAAGATGGCCGTGACGACTGAATGGAAGGATCGACAATATAGTATTAGCGATTTCAACCCCCCCCCCTTACATCAGTGGCAATTAATTTTTGTTATTTGAAAAGTCTCTAGAGACGCTATTGATATTGAAAGGTAATTTATGCGTATTGTCAATGGGTTAAGCCATCATTCGTAGTTATATCTCATTCGGCTCAATTCAGCAGATGCATTCCCAGAAAAGAGATAAACAACTGATATTATACAGTAATGGCATTCACTTAGTGGCATTGGTATTCCTCTGGTAATTTCTTTGTTTTTTGTCTTGTAAAGGCAATATGTGTTGCTTTCGTATTAGCGATGGTAAATAGCTGGGGCCTTATTCATGGACCGGGACTAAACCGTGGTCCAGGACTAAATCTCAACTCCCATATACAGATTTTTGTAATTTAGTCGTGTTTAGTCCCTGACTACGCTTTAGTCCCGGTCTTTGAATATGGCCCCTAGTCGAGTTGGGCGACTTCAACCTGTATTTCTCTATAAGCACGACAGCGAGACCCAATATGTGATAAAACGTATACGAGGCCGTTGTTGGTAGTGATGTCGGGTTTCGGTTTGTTGTCCACTGCCACAATCATTACAGCCAGTGCGTTTGAGAGGATATGAAGGATTTATCGTCGACGCTTTGATCATGNGCGCGTGTCTGCTGATTGCGTGTCTTGCGGGCACAGATTGAGGGAATCTTCCTTCGATGAAAATGCTTGTTCCAATTCAAATGTGGTTGACACCGCACCTGGGATTATTTACCGGTCTTATTCATACTTGACAAATGGGAAATTGTCTCTCGGGTGCCAAGCTGTGTTTTGCGATCTGACCACACGCGGATCTAGCATCCTCTTGGCGAAGGTAGAACTTGTAACGTGAGTGACGCTGTCTTTCACTTGCTGAAACGCGTCATTGTTTGACGTGAATTGCGTTGTTCGGTTCCTCTCATTGGCTGATGTTGACATCAGTATGAGTACACTTGACGTAGGAAGCATTGTGATGGCGGTATTTCGATTAACTGCGACCAGGCAACCTAACCACATTCCCAGACCAATGCCCGTTTACATTTTCAAATCATTAATTGGGTTGTGTATCGATTCGGGGGAGTGATATCGCGATCGGATAGTTGCAGGCACTCTTGACTTGCAAACTGGACCCTGTTTTCCGCTAATGCAGGGCGTAGACGATGACCAATAATCGCATTTATCGAATGCTTCCAGGCTAAAAGTCGTAATCTGCGCTATAAGCAGCTTTTATTTTTCCGCGATAGCAAGATAAACGAAGCGCTATTGTGCTTGATGATCAATTTCGTCATGAGCCGGCATTGTTGCCAGCCCGTACGCCCGCTCTGAGTGTCATTGGGTGACGTTGAGGGGTGATGGGGTGGAGGGTTTCGCGTTTGGTCGTCTGTAGTACAAGTGTGGTGGCAGGTAGATCAGTCCACCGTCAAAGGCCATTAATCCAGCGAGTTCGCGGCCGGCCGGGGAAGCGTCTGCTACCAGTGGGCATTAGTGTCAGCAGGCGTTCGGCAATGGTGTTGTGGCGTGCGAAGTGGCCGTGCTACTTTTGCTGAAGTTCCAGCACAGTTGAAGAAGACTGTGCTTGACTGGAGATTTTGCTGTGAAGAAGGCAACTAGATTAATTGCCGTTGCAAATTGGAGTCTGGGAGTTTGATCTACTTCTAATTGGTATTGTTTGATTTGTTGCAGCCTCGTACGTGTCCGTCACGGTTCTGAACAAAGAAGGCGAGACACTCGACAAGAAGAGAAGTGGCGTGATGCGAGGCACACTCCAGCCTCTCTACGACGACTACCTGTCATTCAACATTCCTGATAATTTGCTACCAGATGTAGAGCTCAAGTTGTCTTGCAAAACTCCTCACTACGTGAAAAAGAACACGCTGATTGGCCACGCCACTGTCAAATCTGACTCAGACCACTGGAAGCAGCTGTTGGAAAAGGGCAACACGGAGGGATGGTTCTCCATATTCAGGAAGCCAAAACCGGACGCATAAATAGGAATGATGTGGATTTAACCGTTTAAATGGGCGATCACTGAACAACCGCGTTGCTCATATCAGGATGAAGCTGAGGACTTTTTATAGCGAATAGTTTTGAATTAAATTCTTGTATAATATACCCTGAAGTCTGACAGCGTTCGCTTCCAGCAAAAGTATTCTCTATTCAACATCATCTGCCCAGTGGTGCGAGAAGTAACCTATTGCGCATGCGTTCTCGTACCAGGGCCCCCGATTGCGATCAGCATGTGATACTTGCCGTGGCGTTCCTATCACGTGGCAATGGGCGTTGTCCTGGATGTTGTTGTTGATTGTTGTTTGTGATAGTGCGGGTGTTGCTTGTTTCCCTTGATGGCGATGCGATCCAAATGCTTGCCGTGAGCCTTGGCTTGCCTACCGTGGCTTGCTTTGCGGAAGCATGGTGGAAGCAACCATTTGCCTATTAAACCTTGGCAATCTATCCTTCGCCGCTTCCCTGGCTTGGGACGCTTGATTCTCGTCGGCAGATGTGGTTTGTAACTACCCGACCCTTGTGGGATAGCGCAATTGAGAACTATATGGCCATCAACCCACTCAAATCATTCACATGACTTAGTATGATATAAATACTTAACATTCAATTATCGATAATGTAAAAGTCCTGTGGAAATATGGTTTTTGAGTGATTGGGGAGTGGGCAGCTGTCTTATCGGAAGCGGTCGGTGCGCTGTGGTTGGGTTTGCTGGGTTTGAATTTCAATGATTGCAATCGATTGCGTCAACAACACGCGATGAACCAGCACGTGCACTTCGTTTACTAATTTCAATAGAACTTAATTCGTTAACCAATCTATTCAGCTGGCTAGCTCATTATCTTGATTTTGCCCTTGTCTACTACGGCGGTTGGCATTAATCCCGAAAGGGTTCAAGCAGTGACAACCGTTCGTTCGTAACCAATTGGGTTTAAACACGGCTCTGTCATCTAGCCAGCGATTAACATCGACATAATATGTCACTTCGATTTACCAATAAGGCATTCGCACTGTTGAAAATCGATTACTGCGCTTTAAAAAGCCCTTCTTAATAGTATCTAAGGGAAACCACCCCTCCGATCCATTGTCATAGCTACGCTTGCGGTTTCTCTTGAAGAACAGGTTGCGAGAGAAAGAGCACTCTGGAATCCTTGAAGATGATTGCTCCACGCCACTCAACCATCTGAAAAGCAGCTGTTGTGTGGTGTTAGATATGCTTTCCCGCATCATTAGTAACTTAGCGAAGGAGTACTGCCAAAACACTTGTGAATGATGTTGAATAGGTGCAAATTGGACGGCAAACGAGTAGAAGGTTGTTGATATTAGCACACTAGGCTGTCAGCTGTGTTTCATACCATTATTGCAAGATTAGAAGGTCCGACGGTCGAATGACTTTGTTCGCGTTTGTCTTTGCACAGTTTGTCCTTCTCCCTGTCAACATGAATGAAAAACGCTTGCAGGTTCCCTAGGAAATAGGCCAATAAATGAACAGTGATCGCAAACTGACCAATCACTTCTCGATAAAACGTCACGTGACGTAGGCCTGCTACTACAACACGAGAGGTTCGCCAACACATTCTCGTCTGTTGTAGCTTTGTGTTGGAGGCGTTAGTGCTTTCATATTTTCTGTAAATATACGTGAACGTTTTGAGTTTCGTAGACTGTCTCACTGCTTCTTTTAGACCACTATGTCTTCACAAAGACTTCGTAGGAATAATTCTCCAGCTAGTAGCAAACTTCAGCCGCTGAAGGCGACTGTGCCTCTCGCTTCGCTAATTCGGAACACCAGTCCAACGCGAAAAAAGCAGAGTCCAGTGTCGTCGCCTGTGCAAACATTAGAGCGAAAGAAGAGAAGAAGCCCAGATGTTTTCTTCTCCGAGCACCGTGCTTTGGTCTCTCCGCTCGGTAAGCCTGAGTCTCACTCAAACTGCTTTTAGTCGCTGTTTGTATGCGCCTTGTGTCACAGGCTTTCCTTCAGTGTTGTTGGCTCCTGCACATCGTTGTGAAATCCCTGTTTGTCAGCAAGCAAGGTCAAGCTAGGACCTCCTGTTGACATTTAAACGGGCATTAGAGAATTCTAGGTTGTAAATTAGGTTGTGTATTTCAGCAAGCATTTAATGTAACGGGAATGTACAAGGGTGATAGTCATGTTCTTCCTCTGAATGCCTTCCTCCAACTCTGCAAGATCCGCTTGACTGGAGCCAGCAACTCGGAAATGCCCGGAATTATTCCACAAGCTGAAACCTGTATTCGGTTTGTGGATGTGGGGCTGCATTCTACGGCCAACAGCCTTTGCGTGGTTGTTATTGTGCTTGTAACTTAACTTGGTTGGACTTGGGCCGATGATCTCAATTCATTGAATTTCCCTTTGTTCATCTGGTATAAAAATGCGTTTCATGGTACGCTTGACACGTGACTTGTCTTGGGAAAAACAACATATTTTCCACGTTTTTGGCTCCGTGAAATTTCGCGTTTTATATCGGCTACACCGCGGCAGTTGTGCCAAATCATGTTCAGATACGTTTTCGCCCACAATGCTGTTCTTGGTCAGTGCGCCCTTTTGTTTTCTGATTGCACCATTACAGTGGAAAATGCGAAATCCTGAACAATACAAGTTATATGGCTTTGGAAACCTTTCCCGTTGTATGCTCAATTTTGGCTACATTTCCATCCTGATCCCCTACTCAATGAATCAGTAACTTAATCCCAGGAAAGGATTAGCTGCTCATGACTGAGATAGGTGGCATATTTCCGTTATCCATTGCCTGTGCTGTGGTAGGACAGTACTACTAAATTGATATTACTGTAGATGATCTGTGATTTCAGCCCAAAAGGAGAGTCTTAATGAGATGATACAACATTTGTTGCTGTTTGTTCTTGTGTGACTATGCCTTGCTGTTCTGCCGTCTCTTGAGGCAATTCGTTTATCTTGATTTGCGATTTCTCACCACTCCCTTGATTTAGATCAGTTGGCCAGTCGCTGTTTCTGCTTATTAAGATTAGAATATTTATAAAGGCCATTGTATGCAATTGGAATCCACATTTGTCCCTCTTTAGGCGGGATAGACCGACAGCAGATGTCTGCTTATGTACATTTCTGCTATTGGCAGCTGATGCGTTTTGTGACTTCTGTGCAGGTTTGCGTCAGTTCCGTGCGAGTACATTTTAATTTAATTTCCAAGCAAAGGATTATATTTTTGTATCAAATGACTAAACTTTTCTAATTACAACGAACCATCACACACTAGANAAAAATTGTACACTGTGGTCTTGTGATGACAGGGAATGCCAAGCAGGATGTCAGGTGGAATCACAATCGATTTTCAACAATCAAGAGGCTTAGAAGTTTCCTACGCTGTGTACTACTGTCCAATTGTAAAACATTTAAACTTACTGACACCTTTGGTGCTAAATTATACATTACTATGGTGTGATGAGATGGCATATTGACATGCCTTGTGAGTTTATATCGTTCTTATCTAACTCCTCCTCAGTTCTCAATTCAATATAAAAATCATTAAAAATTATAAAAATCAGTATATAAACATAGAAGCTCTCGGAGCATGACTCACGGATAATGCATCCATATAATAATTACAACGTAAATAACATAAGACATGAAATACAGTTGAACCTGCCTTAATTAACGACACCTTCGTTAAGCGGACACCTCTTTTGGCTAACGCGGACAGTAGACCCTTTCCCTTAAAGCTGTTGTATCTTTGTGGTTTAAATTTCAAAATCCTCTATATAAATACATGTGTTGGTTTTAGCCTATTTGCTGACCAAATCAGAGCAATTGTTCAGTTCGGTTCACCCGTGTTATATCCGCGNAAAAATTGTACACTGTGGTCTTGTGATGACAGGGAATGCCAAGCAGGATGTCAGGTGGAATCACAATGGATTTTCAACAATCAACAGGCTTAGAAGTTTCCTACGCTGTGTACTACTGTCCAATTGTAAAACATTTAAACTTACTGACACCTTTGGTGCTAAATTCTACATTACTATGGTGTGATGAGATGGCATATTGACATGCCTTGTGAGTTTATATCGTTCTTACCTAACTCCTCCTCAATTCTCAATTCAATATAAAAATCATTAAAAATTATAAAATCAGTATATAAAAATGATATTTTTGTGTTTTTCTGCCAAGGTGATAAACCAAAAGGTTTGAAGCTCAATCTGAACATAAGAAGAACAAACTCACTGGAGGCACTGTCTAGCACATACGTGAATGGGCAGTGGCCAAAAGATGCACAACCAATCCCTACTCATACTACAGTCAGCACTGGAACACAGGTATGTTACTTTGTCATGTTGTAAGCCTTCAATCATACATCTTCTGAACTGAATGATTGTTTTGTATATATTTCGCGCATTGTTATTGTAATCGACATTATCTGCATATTTGCTCATTTGATTATATTTTGCATAATTAGCATAATTACAAGGTCATGTGACCTGGCTACATGCTTTACTTTATAGTTTTGAATATTGCTTAGGTCAAGCGTAATAGTAAGTTAGAAAGTTCAGGTGTTTCTTGACTATGTTGATCCACCGAAGAAATCATTTTATAACTCTGGTTTGGTTTTTTTGGTGAAAACCTTCGGACCATCTTCACATTATCTAATCGATTTAATCTATCGCTGTATAATCATGAAAATCTTTTTGTAGACATTAAACTTGGAAGATACGCAAGAAGATTTAGCCTCACAGCATAAAAGGTCATCGTCTTTGGGAAGTGGTGATAAAGAAGTAAGATGGATTCTCTTTTATCAGCCTTTTTATTATCCTCTTTAATCTGTGTAACTAGTGCAAGCTGAACGACAAATGTGGTACGCATGCCCCACTTGCTCTGCGGCGGTAATATCAGAATGTGCAATCCACAGATTTCAACATGGCTTGCTTGGCTGATGCTTGATACTTTCTTGTTTTCCCTTGACTTTTTATGATTACTGAGGGCTAGATTTGTATCAATCCCAGTGTCATAATGCTGAGGATACTACGCAAGAACACTGCTTTTGGTAGCCTTCAACTTTTAATTAACATAGCTTGACAACAGAATAGCTCAGATGTTGGATATCGCATCATTTTGTGAGCATGAAATTACTTTGGTCTTCCACTAACATACCAGCCCACTGAATTGCCTTGGCCCTAAGCTTCCAAATTCAAACCTTTACTACAGTGCCCCTATTGACGTACCATCAAAATGCCATTTTACAAGAGACGTCGACTGCAGAAGTGGATATTCCAGAGCCTTTACTGCTTTTGCAAAAGGAGTGGCTATTTGAATACATGGACGGGAATTGCTAGCAAAGCTAGTAAGGCAAATTTCTCGTCTTTCAAAATCAAAAATTTCTCCACCGTTTGCATAACAGAACCCCTTCAATTAGCACATGTGGTAAACTTGAATCTTCTCCTTTCTGTTTTTTTTTTTACCTCGTGACTTAATACTGTTTTGATACAAGTCGCACCTTGATATCTCACGTGGGCTGTGGTCAATGATGTCCCCATCACATAATGTTGAAGGGGTCATCACACAACGTGAAAGGCAGGTTTAAAAGACAAAAAGTGTGAAATGTATGGAGAAAGGTTATTGAAAGTCAAGAAAGTCCATTGCTCGTGAAATTTATAAACCAAGGTTGCCACTGGAAGATCTATCACTTTGATCAGCAGAATTGTGAATTGCAATGAAGTTTACAATTAGTTGAGTACAAGCAGTGATGAAGCCAGGGGTCAGGAAGGGGGTGCCTGCCCTCTCTTTTCATGAAGTGAAACTTTAAAATGTGTTTTATATGTAGAAATATAGATATAGATAATTCTATGCTAAACTTGATTAGGCGTAATGTCTATTAGGTTGCTGTATCTATTCCTTTCGCGTTTTCGCTATCTGTGAGCCTAGCCTTGTTGTACGTCTTTGATCAGCCTACATTGATTTCCATGGCAGCACTGGAATTGGGTTGACTTCAGCTCATTGCCTCCACTTCATGACAAGTGCTTGGCGGCAACTGGTCTTACTATATAGTGGAATGACAAGGGTGCTGTCTGAGTCGCCATTGCTTCCGCATCACATCACATGAGCTTGGAACAACATAGGTCGACATTCCACAACATCTTGTTGCTCCTACTTTGTTTAATTTCCATTGATGAAGCATAGTGTTAATGATATCAGGATGCAAGTGTTTCCAAGCACTTGACTTTGAGCGGATATCAATAACTTTGAGAGCCAAGAACAATTCATGAAATTGACCTTCATTGATGATTGTACGGCTTGTTGTGTCTCAAACGAAGCAATCTTCTGATGTCTTCACACCTGACAGAGGCCACCTCACTTATGACAAGCATTGGAAGCGCAAATGGCAGATTGAATCAGATCTTTTATCGCTCCTAATGGTGAAATTCAGTTAAGAGCATTACAAGAGCGCCTTGTGGACTAGACCTGATGAGCACAGGCGCTGATTGATATTGTGAAGCAACATTTCTGATCAGTTTTAACAAGCATTACAGAGCTAGAGTGCATGTTGCGCAAATTATTGATCGGTGGTTTTGTTGGTCAATGCTATGGTTGAGACATAACATAGTCCACAATGCTAACTGCTATTTTTTAAGCTGTTTTCGCAGAGTAGAGTCTTCACTAGGGATGCTGTTCGAATCAGGATTATTCTAGTATATTCAAAAACAGCAATGTAGATAGATAGATAGGTGTTTATTTGAGACATATAAACGAGGTTTACAGGGAATAGCCTACAGATTATTACATTGGCATTATAGCGCTCGTTTCTTGATGTATAGGCTACCGCCCATAACAGAACTGTATGGCTTACATATCTACTGGTATTCTTTTAAAAATCACAAATGGTTCTCGTGTTACATACACGGAACCTGCCAACTAAGCCATAGCCAAAAGTCCAAACCATGAACTATTGCTCGAGGCAGCTAATAAGCAAATGATGTATTATGTATAGATAATGCAAGGTCAAATGGTTATGTTCTAAGCAGTTTCTACTGTATCTGATTCATTTTTCTCTCACCCTTGCAGCACGTAACAGGGCTGCATCAGCTCACTCACTCACCATGTCATGTTTACCAAACCAATACTTGAATACCACTTTGGGGCTTATTTTTGCAGAAATTCCGCCTGTATCTTCAGCGTACGAAACATTCACAGCCAATACACGGACGTCAGTCGCCTGTGCAAGTAGACCACTCTGCTGTTGGGCACCACTATGGCAGTGTTGTTGTTGGAGCGACACAATCACGTGCCATTCCCATTCCTGTTAATTCCTCATCATCCACTAACTCTAAAGGACAATCGTTGCATACGAGACGCAGCGTGGAAGGCTTGAACACAGAAATTGAGAAGCTTGTCCTTGGAAGTGAACTCCCTGAAGCACCCTGTGTATGTATGATCAGATCTGTAGTTGTTGTGTTTGGCTTTATTCATAGGATGCTCTGATAACGTAACATCCATCTGTTATTGTGGCATGCATCACAGACATATCAAATAAATAAATATATGTCCTGTTTGACTTACGGGAGCTTTTCTTGCATGCTCAGATTTCGTTCCTGCAAATTGCATTGTATTGTAGCTTACATTTCTTGTTTGTTTTAGGTGTTTGATAGAACCCCTGAGGGACATCGTGGACCATTGGCATCACTTCTGAGCAAGAACGTTGACATGCACACACAGACAGAGAACGGCTATATTGATCCCATTGAGCTTGTTACTTCATTGCCTGGCTTGTCTGGTGGCGGCGATAGCCGTAGCCAATCGACATCGCCTACTTGGATTGGTCCAGGTCCTCCTGGACTTGAATCTGTCGGAACCCCACGCTGTTCATCTGGTGACTCTCCCGAGGCAAGCCTGCAGTTCTTAAAATTTTCATCTTCCCCAAAGCCAAACAATTCCTTTCTGTTTGCAAGGGGGCCCCCTGATGGAGCTGAGAAGATCCCCTTATGCGTTGAACACCGCATCGACAAGTAAGTTGCAATATTCAAGGCCAACAAATGCTTTGCAATTTCACTGACAGTTCAATGCGTTGTTGATGACTTGCTGGTAAGCTTAATTTGCTCCCAATTTATGTTAGCCTATTTACAAAGACAATACAGAACATTCTAGAGTAGAATAACTAACACTTACATGCCACGTTTCCAACCAGAAGATTCCATATAACTAGCTAGCTGAGTTTATCCACATTGCTCGTTATAATGTCTACCAAACATTGTACTATATATTATGTGTGAAAGAAGCATAGAAGAGGGAAAGCTGTAGCTCTTCCATTGATTGGCAAGCTAGATGTTTTTGGGAATTTTCTGAACTTTGAGCCACTCGAGCGTTACAGTTATTTCCTGTCGCACCAAAGCATCAGCTTTCACAACTTCTGAATGCACAGTGCCGCCAAATGGACTCATGACTGACGGTGACACTTTATTGGTTGGTAATTGCTAAATCGCTGGACGCTTCTTGTGATGTGGTGTCACCTTTTATAAATATAGCACGGATACAGCCATCACATCTTCTAGTCAAAACACTGTTGCCAACAAAATTGTACAGACAGCAACAGCAAGTGTCCGCCAGGTCATGCTCTATTTCTTCTGGAACATTCTACTGAAGAAATGATAATTTAGCAATGTTTATGCTGAAGGATTAGGTGAAAAGTATATTACAAACAGTTGAAAACGGAGTTTGATTGTGTGATTACGTGTAGACAAATGCTTGAGTTGCTAACTGAGAATGAAATGTCTAGAAAACTGCTTTGCATCAAGACTGTCCTGAACAAAGTGATTTTATTATGGATTTCCTGTCGTTTTTCTGGTTTAGTGCAAGGTTTAGCGGTGTTGTATAAAAATGCTTTGTTTTGTTTATAATGTTCCCCTTTCATCTGCCTGGGATTTAGCAGTACAGTCAAACCTGTATTAGTGGCCACCTCTACAGGGCAGCCACGTGTGTATAAAGGCCACTCTTCATAATCCCAAAATGACACGTTTGTAATGATCTCAACTCAAGAATGGTTTAGTCAACAAATCTGACACTATATACAGGATTACAGGAAGCTGTCAGCTCAAGCTGTTTGTTTACATCATGACACCTCCGCCAAGTTTATAACACAAATGTTGTCAACTTCAAGTAAAACAAAAAGATGATAATATTAAAAGCAATCATAGCAAGCAAAAGTAAAATCAGTCCGCATTAACGCACAGCGCCGTATAAAAATCGTCGAACAGCTCGTTTTCCTCCTGGCGGCGCTATACGACTCTCAAACGATCTAGAGCAGTGTTAAGCTTGCCCTTCAGGTAGTTCTGTAGGATATCAATCATGTCGTGTAATAGAAGAGCAGAGTCATCTGGAATATCCATAGAGTGGACCATTTTGTCGAGTAATGCTGTCGTACAAAAGCTTCGAAAGGTCGCCACTTGTTGTTCTCTGCTCTGTACGGTGAGGTAAACAAGTTGGCAATAGTTCGTCCATGTCTTCTTCCATTGCATGAACTATATAAATAGAAATAGAAATAGAAATCAATAAAAATAATCAATCTGGACAGAAAGACCACATGTCTATAAAGTTCATTTTCCTCAGGTCGTTCGCCAAGGTGACCATTATAGCCAAGTTTCACTGTATTTCCATATGCTGGTGCAGGTGGTCAATTGACATTATCTTTCGACACAATGGCCGTGCATAGGACAGCGTTACTTGGGTCTTATCCAAGTTGCAGGTCTGGTTTCATTTTTCAATTGCTTTAAGGACAATTGTTAAGTGTGCCTGTTGGGGCTTGTAATGGACTGTTCTTATGTTTCAATCTGGTTGCTTTGGCATAATGTGGCATTGTTGTGGAATCTGTGATGCTGTTAAACAAGTGTGTTTACCGTTTGGTGTGGTCCTCAAATGTCCAGGTCATGTGGTTCTTTTTGACATGTTTGCATGAAAACTTGTCGCAACAGACTTAGCCTAGATCCTTGATGCTGTATTTAATTTTATATTTTGTGAGCTTACCAGCAGCTTAATAAGGGTTGGTTTGAGCTGTGCCGGACAGTGCGATCACAACTGATATGTTTCCTCTTTTCTTCATTGCCTTTTGCAGCCAAGATTCAGAGGAGGTTTTCTGCTGCCCAGATAAGTCCAAAGTGAAGATTCTCTTCAGTCAAGACTCGCCATTTTATCCGTTGCCGTCGGTACCAAAGATGACAGTTGGCCTGCCGTCATCTGCAGCCAGTCCATCCTCACAGATGACCTAACTTGCAAGCGTTGAGGATACCTTTCAGTTGTGCGTCTTATCCATTATTGGGATTGGATAGATTGGCTCTGTATCATACTTACCATCATGCACCTTGAGCTACGACACCACTTTCACTACTCTGTGGTGTTTTAACCAAAGAGAAGATGTTGTTGCCCATGTCAGCATCTTGTAATCCTAACCGTCGCAATTGACCGTCTGGTGTGTGACGTGAGCTCTTCTGCTCCACAGTGTTTTTTGTGTGGATGGTTGTTGACACTTCTGATGTTGTCAACGGTGGTTGTTGTTGTTGTTGTTGTTGTAATGTTTGTTTGTTTGTTTGTTTGTTTGTTAGGATTATTGTTGTAGTTGTTGTTAGTCGTTGTTGTTTGTAACTGCTGTGTGCTTGTAGTTGGTTGTTGTTGCTTGTAACTTGCAGATGTTGTTAGTTGTTGTTGTTGTTGTTGTTGTTTTTGTTGTTTGTAACTGCTGTTTGTTGTTGTTGTTGCTTGTTTGTAACTCTTGTTGTTGCGGTTGCTGCTGCTATGGCTTGATCATCGATGTGGCGCTCTTCTTGCTGGATCCCAAGGATGACGCCGCGCATGACCACCAGGGTGGAGTTGGCCAGTGGTGTTGAAACAAACTGTTGCATTCCGTCGTTGGATAGTATTAATAACATGAAGTTATTTTGTCGACGTCGTGGTGTTCAAGAGTAAATTGTGACATTTTGGTCGCTGTATTTATTTAAAGGGCGGCATTTGTTGTCAGACACACCTTGTATCCTGTTGCGAGATGATGATTATAATTATGGATGAAGAATTATTCGAACAAACATTCCACTTGTCTCTTCAGTTACCTAGCAACGGATGGGGCTTTATGACCAGGCGAGGGGGTGCGAAAATGAAGTCCTGGAGGCAGCCAGACCGATTGCGATTAGTCGTTCAACAATGTTACCCCAGACGTTGAATGCCAATTAGACTCGAAGGCATGATATTTCAAATCAAGCAAACCGGTCAGTTGTTGCGGGTGCATTAACACATGATTTTGATCACTCTGTTGTGACGCTAAATAATATGGACAGCTAATTAATTATTCGCACACTGCACACATTGAATTGTCACGAAACCGTACCAATATTGTGTGAAAGAAATTGAAAACGGTCAACTCTACTTATTATTCCATCTGCTATTTCCAGTATAATGTAGCAATTATCTGCCCTGCAAAGGGTGAAATGTACTTGTCAATTCTCTTGAGGTGATAATTATGCAGATTACCCCCATCATGACGTAATGCACCCCAAGCGGATCCTCACGACTGCTGATCTCACCTACAATTAAAATACTTTCTATAAAACATGAATAAAATATCGATATATATTTTTGTAATCTATTCATAGACATTGCCTCATGCCAATTATGAATTATCTTTCATCTCCTCTTTATTCAATTTCGTCGGATGTTGACAATCTAAACGGAAAGATTTCTCAAAACATTTCGACCTGAAAGAGCGGATGTTTACTGCGGTTGTAGGCTGCCGAGTGGTCGTGTCCTTCTGGTTTCCAAATTTACCTTGAAAACTGAGGCGGGATCGTGCAAGGTCAAGCAGTTCATCGGAAAACATTTGGTCACACTGTCGGTACGTCAACGTCTGAAGAAGAGATAATTTGCGTCAGTTTTTAGCGGAGGGTGTTGCATCTCAGCGGCAAAAGAGCAAGTGACATTTGAGAACAATGATGCCACCTCGAAGTTTCTGTTGTCTGCCGTGGCGCGAAATGGTATCGATTCAAATTCGCGTCCGGCTCGCGAGAAAGCAGTTCCGACTATTTCTACCTGATCTCGATTTGATCGTTGAACACGACCTGTGCTTTGATTCGCACGTGCATTGCTAAACCGCAGCCCTATTGTGCAGCAATCGTGACCGTTGTTAGCAGGATCTGGCAGGATCGCGGGTCCGCGTGGAGCGGGATAAACTTTGCGGATTGTGGCTTTCCCCTGCGCCGTTGCTATTGTTGACGGTCCATCCGCCCTGCGCTTCACTGGCGCTTCCCAAGGGGATATTCCTATGGAACACGTGACAATGCATTTTGGCAACACGTCTGCTCTCTCGACGCTACAGTCGTGCGGCATTGTCTTGTTTTGATGTCGTGTGGCTGAATTACCCGACGAGGAGACAGCACAGGCATCTTTTCATGTCGTGACTGACTTATTTGCCCATTTGAGACGGCCATTGCATTGCCTGCGCGCACGACCAACAACGCGCTCGATGACCGCCGATGATTGACAGTCGGCTGGCGGGCAGCAGTACCACAAGACTTGAGCTGAGGTCGTTGCTTACTGTAAGTCACTTGAACTCACACTCGTTGACTGGACGTACCGGGTACACAGCACAAGAACATTAACCAAGGACACCAGCAAAACCCTGCACGAAAGTTTCAAATGGTATGTCACGGCGTGCTGAATTATTTCAACCTGTGTTGTTTTGAGGTTTGTTACCAAATTGCGGCTGATGTGATAGGCACTAAAAACTGGCAAGCCACCGGTCTTCTGTTCAACCTTCGGAATTTGACAGAGATGCTCTTTTCGTTCAAAATAATATTGTTTCCTTTTGAGTTGTATTTTAATTTCGTTGTTGTTGTCGCATTTTAGGCTGACGTAGTGAAGTATGGGATTCAAATCCCAAACCGCGTTTTTGTTGGTGGAATAGCATTCGACGTAAGTTGATAAACCTCATAGTTTGTGCTTTTTATTTGATAACAAATTAGCGTCGAGCATTATCTTCCACTCACAATTCTTTATGCTCTCATTTTCCTTCGTATCATAACAAAAGCGCAATGTGTTGGTGCGTTGTATTCGAAACCATAATGCCAGTGTTTTGCCATTGCAGACCAAAGAAGACGACTTAAAATGTTTTTTTCAAAAGTACGGCAAAGTCAAAGACTGTAAAATCGTTTTTGATAAAGAAGGAGTTAGCAGAGGGTAGGTTGTCTTTGAGGACATTTCGTTATGTAGAGGTGCGCGCACACGCTGGATTTTTTTATTTTTCCCGCTGTTCTGTTCAGTTTCGGCTTCGTCACCTTTGAATCCAAGCAAGAAGCAACGCAAACACAGAAACTGGTAAGTTAGCGATGAAAGCTATCTGTTTGTGCAGTAACGTGATGGCCGTTAATGATGCTCATTGTCTTGTAAGATTTCGTGCGTGTGTTTGCGGCCATTGATTTTATCGAAGCACGTTTTCCCGTTGCTCGGCCGTGGTGTCAAAATCGTCATTATTGAGTCATCTTCCTGTTTGTCGTTTCGCGGGGTTTTCCCTCGTGCCTCGCATCGTCCTTGCCCTCCTTCTTCATGGCTGGCTGCTCGTCACAAGCAAACAGAAGACAAACATTCAGGATATTACCCTGTCTAGTCAGTTTTTATGTATTGCTTCATTTCCTGGTCTTTTTCTCAACGCCGGTTCAGCAACCTTGGCTGTGTCTGATGCGTGGTTTTCTCTCAGCGACACCTTCAATCTTGTCCAGCTGTTGGCGTGGGGTTATCTTGTGTTACACCGTGTGAAGCTCTTGGTGGAGCTACTTAGCATCGATACGCCACTTTATCGCATCGTTTCACTTGTAGCAGTTGCCAGTACCAATATCATGAATTTGCTGCATGCTGTGTCTCCTGCTGCTGTCGCTGTGGCCGCGTGGTGATGCTGGCGTGTGTCATTTTGGTGAATGAAGTCATGTTGAATTTTGATCGTTCTATTCATGATTTGTTTTATATAATTATTTCTTTTGTTATCCAGGGTACTGTGTTTTTCAATCAGAAAAAGTTGAACCTCGGTCCTGCCATTCGGCAAAAGGTTAGTTGCGGTCGATTTGTGATGTTGATCTTTGGGATTTTGTCTGTCGCCTTCGTCAGCCGACAGTCGGCTTGCCGTCGCGCCAATCGTTCCAGACAGCAGTATCCTTGGACAAACCCAGTACATCCCACCCACTGCCTCGACTCGACAGAGCAACAGCCTGGCTGGCGACCGGCTTTGTGGCCATTTGTTTGTCGTCGTCCTTTACAGTAACGCCACTTACGCCCACTTTTGAAACTGGGGGTGCATGCCTCCCTCGCAGTAGCCTCAGGCCAGGAATCTGTGACCGTGCGATCGAATTACAACGCGTTAGGGTGATCCTATTATTTATGAGCCCCTCCGGCGCTGACTCCGTCGTTCTTTCGGCTTTCTACTCTTCGGAGAAATTAAGATTACACTTCGGCACGATTCGCTGACTGTTCTGAGTCACCCAACCTATTGATCAGACAAAAATGTTCGTAATTTTGTTTGTATTTTACGAGATTAGACGTAATTAATTTTGGGTCTGATTTCACATCACTCCGTGATCCATTTGATATATTTCTATGCGAGACTGCGACAAACCAACTGTGATCCAGATTTAGTTGTGCTTCGCTTAGTAGAACAGATTTCCGTTTGTAGAACGAAATAACATTCCACGCAAATCCCTCGGAAAACAAACACGCTGATGTTGATTAAGACGAATGACGTCTGTTCGAATGACGTTTTCAATTCACAAAAGCCCGCTTTTCATTGTCCATCTGCTTTCAACTGCGACCCACTATCATCATGCCGTGACCCTACAGTAAATGCATCGTCGGTCGGTAGACTCACCCTACTTAAAGCCACGAAGCATCCCGTACTCTCATGTGGGCTTGTTTCCGTTTTAGCAAACTTGACTTGAAAGTTGTGATGAATTGTTGTATGAGTTAAACTGACCTCCTCCTGTGTTGTCATTTAGGGCGTTGTCTTCAACGATGCAACGGACTTTCCAAATAGCGGTAGGTAAAATGACCCCGTCAAGCTTCGACTGTCAGCGTTGTCAACTGTCAATACGTCATTGTTATTGTTTCGGCTTGGTGTAAATGGCCTCGTTTACCGGTCTTGCTGGGTTAGGGATTGTGACTTGAAAGCCCTGTAATCCTATTGTTTAGAGGCAGGGGGTGCTACAATGTCGCATAGTCTTGATGAATGGCGTCGACCGAAGAAGGCCTACGGCTGCAGGCTAGCACGCATTTAGAATGCCACGAACGGCGACGGCTAAGCTATCAGAGCACAATTGTCCTGCAAATTCTGTGGGTGAAAATAAAACAATCAACCTAGCAACTTTCTCAGCATTATTCCGCAACGATGGTCTTAATTCAGAAGAGGCGCAGGTTGATCTGAGCACTGCCTGTTTGTCAAGAAGCAATTAACCAGATCGCTGTGCTGTATCTAATCCCTCACGTACATGTTAGCTTGTACTCGTCGCCTCAAAAGCAATTGCATGAAAACGTTTACGTTTTATCAGCCCATTGGAAAAAAGCCCATAACGGGCTGATATGGTATCTGAATAAAAGGTGATGATGATGATGTTAATGAATAACAATGGCGAAAGGTCAAATGTCTTGTAATTGTATTTAAATCTTTGTTTTGGTTGAGCGCTTTTATCCTGGCATCACCATGTGTCATGTTCTTGTGCAGGTGATGTCGCTACGACTGTTGCTCCTCCGTCGACCGGCCTCCACTTTCACCCTAGTGGTTACTGCTACACGGTGGCACCCAATGGCGTGTGGTACTTCCATGGGCAGACGGTTGCTGGCAGCCCCACTGACACAGCTCATACCACCGTGCCCATGCAACTGCGCCAGGTAAGACATCTGTGTCATGTAGTTAGTCCACTTCCAAACGATAGCTCGAAGCCCTGGAAGACCGCATAAGAGGCAAGGGTGTTGACCAAGCCCTTGTGTATCTTATGTGCCTTTATGTCTGTTTGCTATTGATCATGATATTTCTTTTGTTGTAGCCGCCAATCGCTGCAAGTCCTTCTGCTGGCTACCCCGCCGAGATGACCGCCAGACCGTACAACGGAGTCAACAGTAACTCAACGGGGCCTGGACACTACATGCCCACAGTCATACCGAACGGAATGCCCCGTGTCTCTCATCTTACGTCACTTCCGTCGTCCCCGCCCATTTACACGTTCATTGAGAATATCCCGTGTCAGCCCGTGCCCTGCTTCCCTCTGCCGGTGCGTACCGTAAACATCTATTTCTTATGCGTTGGTTGCTAGACTCAGCAGAATTAATTTTATACTTATTGTGTGCTCTTTTCCAGGCCCCCCAACTGCAACGACACTCGCCCTCAGTCTTTCACCACGCCGCCCCTGCTGGCCACGTGATCACCGTTCCTATGCAACAACCCGAACTCTACCACCATCCAACGCTGACGTCACCCACCCTGCCCAACATGCCGCCGATCAACAACCAGAGAACGTCATACACCGTCAGCAGCCGACCGACAGACAACGAAGTGGCGAACGGTGCTCCTTCGCTACCCTTCGCAACAGTACCGACGATTGCCACTCGACCTGCGCGATCATCAGTGGATGCCTCGTGTCGACGCCTGCCCGAAACAACGCACCCCGCTGGCCAAGAGCTCTGCTCGACGTGACCCTCGCTTTCGTGTATGAAAATGCAGACCACCGAGACCGCGTTCTTTCATGTGATGAAACCACGTGTCTGTCTGTCTGCGCTTCGCCTCACATCGGTCTGATGTGAAATGCTGCTGCTCTAAGCAGCGGAATGCTATTAAATGCCAAGATATGAGAAAGAGAAAAGTGACTTGACTGTCTTTAAACCTTTAAATATACCATGATGCCCTCGGCGAGGCAAGATGCAAGTCCAATGCTCACAGAAGTGTTGTAAGCTTTCATGTATTCTTAAACTACGTCCAAGTTATGTCATATTATATCGTCCAATAAATATGGAATCGCATTTGTGTGACTGTGATTTTCTAGAGTGATTCTGATGAAGTCAACCAATCGTCGTCAATGGAATGCGCTGAGCTTTTGAGCTAGAGACTGTTGCTTGGAAGTGTCTGTTGGTGGTATTGAGAAAAACATGGCCGCGCCTTTGGTGATTGAATTGCGAAATGGCCTCTCCTATGGGAATGCCATCAAGAGTGCATTGAATTGATAACAACAACAAGGGGGGTCTTTCCCTCGGTCGGGCGTGGTCAATGCTGATTTCACAAGGTGATCGATTTCGTGTGATGAGCTTGCCAGGACCGTGTCTGTCAGGAAAACTGCAAATGTGATTGACATGTTTTGTCTACGGAATAGCATCTGTGGTCCATTTCTTGAAATTGGTACTCCCAAGTGCTGCCACGGCTTATGGTCCTGCATTTCGTTTCTCAATCTTTCTCCCGAAGTACTGTTCAAATAGTTAGCAGATTTTCACCATGCAGAATTACTCTCCACTAAAGCTGTAACGCCTATCAACAATACCGTACGATGTACAACGTATAATAATTATAATTATAATAATAATGTACAACAGACCTGTCTTTCGGATATTCCCAATTGCCCATAGTTATTAGTTAGTGATATGTCAGAGCTCGTGATGTTCTGACCTGGCATCCCTATCGCGAGAGCATAAATGGAAGATGCCTTTGGACTTCAAACATAATCTGAGGTGGGATATTTCTTTATTTGTCCCAACAGAAAGTAACACGGTTTAAATATCAATATGAAATACGCGCATTCCAAGTATCAGCCCCCTTGACGTGGAACAGCTTGCCTGACTCCATTCGCAAATTACCTTTGTTGCTTATTATCCGTCATCGATTCAAACAGCATCTTTTTAACCGGGCATACCATTGTTAGTCATTTTTAATCATTCGGCATCGTTTATTTTTTAACTACATCTCTGTATTTAACTATAGCTTACTTTAACTGTACTTATTTTAGAAATTGTTCGCACCGTAGTTTTTAGCTAAACCTGATATTGATTTTGTAACACGTTTCATAGCAACCTGGCTTAATACAGTGTAACCCGCTTAAGCGCAATAGTAATTTGCCAACGATATCCTTTGCTCTTATTAGGAATTGTGCTTATCAGGAATCGGTTAAGAGAGTCTGTACTGTACGCATTAATTCGGTACATTTTCGCTTATCCGATTTGCGCTTAAACGGGTTATACTGTACCGTTCAAATATTATTTATTCTAGATTTCTTGTAAAGCGCCGTTGAGGAGCATTGCTCGCGCGTTAGGGCGCTTAGAAATACTGAATATACTATTACAAAAATTACAATTAACTCCGCAGCTTCCTGAATGCGCAACATTCGACTCGAAGAGCGAGGGTTGGTGTGGAATGATGTGATACATTTTGAGTTAACTCTCAAAGTAGACAAGGCCAGCGCACGCCGAACATTCTGGCGACTTTTTAAAATGTAATTGATGCTGCCCTGTCACTCAATCATCCATCCGAGTCATCTCTGTCTTCCTTGGGTGTATGGTGCACGATAACGCAGTGCGATATTGTCAGTCTCGCGAACCAAATAATTATTACTCCTATGTACTCACCGTGTTTTTATTTTATTTAGTAAGCCCATTCTACTATGCTTTGTTGGCGATGACGAGTAAATCATCATGGCACATAAATCCAGTATTACAACGATTCCAAATAATAATATAAACAGTATTCCTCTACCTGGAGAGGTCGTCCTTCTTCCTCTTCATGCACTTGTTCTATAAACTACGCCATAAATCACGGTCAGACGCAGCTGCAAAGAATGACAATCAATGTATCACCATGAGACACCATCTTGCCGTGTCCATGCCAACGCATCTCGGTCAGTTTCCAAGTCAGTGACGACGTCGTAGCATAGCTGGACTGGGTATGGTCTTAGATCTTGAGAAATGGCCTGCAAACCAGAGACGCTTAGGCCTGGTTTACACTATACCGGATAGCTATCGGAGCGGAGTGATTTTCGTGCCGGATAGGCCTTCTGTTTACACTATGCCCACTATCCGGCACGGTTTTGCGGAGTGAAAATGACTCCGCTCTGGAGGTGGTATGAAAATGACTCCGCTCCGATAGCTACCGGAGCGGAGCGGGGTGAACGCAGTGTAAACAGTCCTAGCGGAGTGGGTTGACCACCACCACCTCGTATCTAACCTACTGATAGCCTCTGTTGCAGAGAATTGCCACCATTTGTAGCTATTTTCTTTGGCTCCACTATCGCCATCGACTGATAACTTTAGGGTATAAAGCTGGACAACTTTTTGGGTATCTTCCGATAAAGATTGTTGCAATTTTAGAATATTTCGATTTTACCCTTTCTCAACTGATGCTCTGCAGTTAGCCCTATGTGTACAAAAATACAATGGATTCGAATGACGTGATTATTTCTCAAGTTTCGAATTTCATGATCAGTCGAGCATATCTCTACAGTGTAAACTGAAACGAAACCGGTATGCTTTTCACTCCGATTGCGCAATGCAATCCGGTACGGTTTCTATCCGGTATAGTGTAAACCAGGCCTTAGATGGATTGCTATTCTTATATCCACTCGACCTTTTCATGCATATCCCATACCGTAGCGGATCAACTCGTATGACAGCCGGACAAAGCTGAGTGACGCGTGATGGATTTTCTGGATTTTCGCAGAAACTGCAGTGATCACCTGTGCTAATCTGCAACTTGAACAATAAGCAAAGCAACCTGATTTCTAGAATGCGAGAGAGTTTAAAACGCATTAAGGTCACTGCGTTTCGCGTGCCTATTGTTGGCCTCTTTCGGGCTTATTCGTGCTGTAAAACGATAACGAGACTGAGGCTGAAATTGATCATTGTTTTTATTTTTATTAAATGAATTACTCAATGGCGAATACCTCTTGTGAGCGAGTCGAGGGTGTCTTTAGGCGGAGGCAAAGCGCACTCCCATTTCTCAGTGACACTCACACGGTCTCGCACAGCAGGGAGGTCGCGTACTAGCTCCACAAGTGAAGAGCAACAGTCGCATAAGTTAATCCTTGTCAGTCCTTCGCTGGCATTACACAGCGAATCAAACGCTTGCCGTTCTCGAAAGAAGCTTGTGCTTTTGAAATTGATCAATGATAGTGTATCTAATTGGTGACAATTGTCAGCTAAGTTTTCAACGAGGTCACTATCCGATAGGTCTTCCCTATGCAACGGACCAAATTCCAGGATGTTCAATCGCGTCAAATATGGAACACACATGGCCACGGTGTTGGATGAGATGCTGCCTGATTGGTAGATGCCAAGCTGACGTAGGTTGGAGCAGTGCGGTAGGAAGGAGATCAGGCAAGTCGGAGACAGCGAGAAGCTCCATCTGAGATCGAGCATTTCCAATCCACGGCAGACGCCGCTCAATGACATCTCATACAGTACGCCATCGGTCACAGCCTGGCCGAGTCCACAGTAGGACATGTTGAGGTATTTAATGCTCCTCAGCTGAGGCAGAAGGGTACAGATACCAAGCCATGTCAGATTGGGGCAAGCTGAAATGTCGAGTTCTTCAAGCGAGGAGTACTCCCATTCGTCTAGCAGCAGTACGTTGTCCCGCAGTGGCAGATAGCGCAGCAGAAGAGTGGACAATTGGCGGCAATTGCTTAGCAACGAGGAGAAGGTCGTTCCTTTGACACGACGGCAGCCTATGAGACAAAGGGAAGACAGATTGGGACAGCACTGGGCGATGCACTGGAGTGAGTTGTCGTCGAAGAGATCACAGTTGGTGCAATCGAGGCATCGCAAATACTCCATTTTGGAGAAGAGTGAAGGAAGGAATTGGGCAGACCATGATGCATTGCCGATGCCAAAGTATTGGATTGACATCAGATGTCTTGGACGACGGCAGAGGAAGGTGAAGTCTCCGTTGGCAAGCCGCAGATCCAACACTTGCAATTTCGTAGGAAATACGAGCGAGCGTGGTTCTTTACTGTGAATTAAAGTCGAATGACGGCCGAAGACAACAACGCGAATGTCCTTGCAGTATGTGCCCAGCTCCTTCAGCATCTTATACGTCACTTGCAGTCCGCCAAGATGGAGCTTTGTCAATCGACGCAGTCTAGTACGTACCACGGCGCTGAACAATTTCTCATCTAACTTGTGCGCACATCGCTTAAGGTTCAACTCCGTCCACAGGCTAAGATCGTAGGCAATCCTGTGCATACGTCGGCACGTGCACGCCATGGCAACCAGTGATCTCTTTGGCAGGTGCGATAAGATGTAAAGCACGACGCTGTCTGGCAAGGCGTTGTCCATTGTCCGTGGTTGGCGTCGAGCCGTAACGCAAGATGACCATCGGCCGACTGAACGCAAGCGCAGATTTTGTTTGCTGTCAAATGACGTCATTATTGCGTGACGTTGAATTGGCAGCACGTGATTCTGTCAGTTCGTTTTCGAAGGAATCGAAGCCAGAGGAATTGCTCTGACATGGGAGCGCAATTGAAGAATTGCAGCAACTTAAATATGGTCAGAATCAAGAGACATGCTACTACAGAATTTACAGTACTGCATAGATTTACATTTGTAACACAAGTTACAATTACACCATGGTTACACAAAGCATCTATTTCGCAACAACCAATCAATAGATTTTGGCCAGCTGCAACTCGTTTTCGAACGAATTCAGCTTTTAAGCGATATTTCGAGGAAAAAGGACCCGGAACACCATGATATAAATGACCAAATGCAGTTTAATTGTCCAGAAATGTGCATCTGAGCTGATTTAATAGACAATTCTCATTATGATTTCCAGGCGGTGAAGACTTGTTTTTAGACTACAGCGTTGTCTCTTTGATTTCCTTGTCGATAAAACTCAATAGTCTGGCACATTTTGTAGGTGTGTCTATTAAAAGGCATAGGCAACTCTTGCGTTGGAGGCATCACTGGTCTCTCCTTTAAAACCACAGAAAACATAATGAGTATATGTGTTGGCTGGCCCGGGAGTCGAACCCGGTTTGATAACTGAGTGAATAACTATACTGTAGCCTCCACCGGGAAATTCGTATCCACACCGTAACGAGAATAGGGACGATGACATCACTTCATCAGTCTTGATCAGTCTAAATTCTCATCAGGGATAATTGTAATTATCGATAAATAGTAATGTAACTCAGATAACTAGATTCATACTATGGTAATGTAAATATGTATTAATGTAGATATATTTTCATAATTCGCTTCACTGAAGCAGATCCATTGTTTGTAATTTGTTAGCATTACAGTTGTTACTTATTTAAATTCATGTAATTATGGTACATTTGTAGAACATTTAACGGTCATTGTCATTTATAAATCTCATATAATCGTCGATATTTGAGCAGTCCATGATATGATAACGATCTTGAGCTGACAGGCCACATTCCTTGCAAAGACAATCGTCCTTCGGTGAATGGTAAGCCAGGTTATGACATAGTAAATGGTGAAACCCATGAACTGACAATCTGATGATGAAGTGTTTGTTGGTGCGATTGGCAGCTTTCCATCTAGATGAGGTAAAAGGTGGTCCCAGAAGATATCCTGCGTCTGCTAGTGACTTGTATTTTTCGAGTTTAACATCGAAGAAATATTGGAGGGACTCTGCATTGAAGTTGTATTTGGTTGTCAAGTCTTCCACAAAAAGTTGTTTAATTAGAGAGGAAATAGCAGAGAGTATTTGATTTAGAACTTGATAATTTCATAATGTGTTTCAAGAAGTGAGCTTTAATACTTTCAATTTCAATTAACTGAGCTACCGTAAATAACGGAGCAAGAACTTGGAAGCCGTACGTCATAATGGGGGCAATCTTCATGTCGAAAACCTGCATTGCAGTTTCGAAGAATATGTCACGTAGATGAAGTGTGGAGCCAAGGACGAATTAAATTTTGCTTTTTCGTTTTAATATGGTCAGTAAAAGTAAGCGATTGCTGCAAAGTGATGCCAAGATATTGATATTCTTTGACAACGTCAACTGACTGACCGTTCATGGTAAAAGAATCAGATGAAGCAAGAATGAAGATGAAGCTATGTATCAGTGTAGATATACAGTATAGTAATTTGTTATTGATTATTGATATACGGTATGTATGTTTGTACTGTATGTATTTATTGATGTTTATTTGACAAACATATAGACAGGCAATTAAAGAGAAGCGTGGCTTCGATTTACATGCAGTCACTTGTAGCATTTAAAAGATAAAAATAAACAAAAAAATGAACAAAATATACCCAATTAGTAAACAATAATTAGTTATTGATTTTTGATAATCAATAATAATTGGTTTTTTATAATTGGATGATTTATTACAGTAATAATTGTATGAACAAATTATAAATCGGCTGATATTTATTGTAATCATCAGATCATATCTCGCGTCATAGTCACGTGTTTTTGAGCTGAAATGGACAATTTCAAGTACATTACAATTCAGGTAATTGGCAATTATGGAAGAGAGTACAGTATACGGATGAATGGCCTTCGAACAAAGCCTTTTTCTGTTGTCACCACACGAGGTAGAGGCTCACTAAATTGTACCCCCAAATGCATTGCATTTTACTCCTACGGGAAAGGAAAGGGCTTGAAATGGTCACGTGATCACTGAACTACAGTGGAATCCGCTTAATTCGAAGTGTCAAGGGACCGTAAAAAACCCTTCGAATTATACGAACTTCGAATTAGGAATAATAAGAAAATAATTGTCTCCCAATGAGCAATAGACAGAAGACATAATTATGTGCGAGATCAAGGGACCGAGATCGTAATTCGAAATAGATGAATATTCGAATTACAGGTCTTCGAATTTGGCAGATTCCACTGTATATTCTTCATCATTCTAAAAACAATACGAATAAAACTTTCCGCAATGCTTTGCTCGATTTCCAATTTGCTTTTGTTATTTTGCTAACTCAGGACAAGTTTTATTACTGGGATGCTGGTCTATCTTCCATATTTAGATCGACAATCCTTTTTATAGGATGTCGTTAGATGTGATATTTGACATGATCAGATTTACCAGAAACAACCTGCAAGTGGTACTGCTTGGTCAATTGAAAATCACATAGGCTTTGAACGGATTTACACTTAATCCGATACAACAGCAGATTTCCTTGAATACCCAGTGGTCCGGATTAAATTGAATGGCTTTTCAGCAACACGATAGCGATTTTATCATCCCATGTGGCCTTCAGGTCAGTTACTATGACAACCACAGATAATGGATTTCAGTTCTGCGTTCACAGGCAGCTACAGTGCTAGACATGTTCCATTCTTCTCCAGTTCTCTACGTGGACTCCGTGAACAGCACAGAAAAGACGTGTCATGTTCGAGTGGATGGCGACAACGAAGAGACAGAAGATTGCGTGTGCGAGCGGCAACAAGCCCAAGGTCATTTGAATATAATTAGACAGAACACATGAATCGACGAGAAACAACTGCGCATGTGCAGACAGGAATGACGTTGACATTGATTAACATAATTATGAGTAATATTACACAACAAGACGTAGTTGCCTTATATGGACTGATTAAATTGGTCTAACAGACAGCAGACGTCGATTGCAAGACAATCTCTCAGTTCCATCGCCCTTGGCAACGTGTGTATACAGTATAACCAATATCGATAAGAACTAATCAATTGCCCCCTGCGTTGGATTTCTGCAGAGCACGCTTTTGGTCTTGGACTGGGATGTGTTAGATCCATATCAGACATGTCGTTTAAGAAATCAGATGGCACGACTATGTCACGAATGCACCTTACAGAGTTCCTTGAAATAATCATAATTGACCTGTGGAGTTCAAAAAATGAAATTAAACTGCGCATTAGTATTGGCTGTCATGGCTGTCAATTGGCTGTCATGTATTTAATCGACTAGAAATTGAATCACTCGGAGTGCATTGCGGATCAAACAATGGCATGCTAGCCGCTTGTTGCTATGGTGCGTTCAATGGTGATCAGGAATGTAGGTGAAATGAAGCGATATTCCCTTCGTTGATTTGTTTCAATCTACACTGCTACGTGGTTGACGATGAGACTAAAACTAACCTTTAAATTGGTCGGCTTCCTGGTTGTTCTGACTTCATTGACAGTTATAAAATCATTGCTTTGGTATAACGAGCGGCGCTACCACATTGGAATTATAAGAGGACATTATGGAAGACACAAGGAAATTAAGCCGCTCGAAGAAATACTTAAACCTGCTTGCATATTGCCAATCGTCGATCCATTCAGCGAAACAGCAATGAAATTCATACACAACGTGTCCAAATTTGATTGCAAGTCGGAGACCTTTGCGCGTATGAGAAATGGTTTATTGAAAATCAACGCTAGAAATGTACAAGACGTGATCATGCGTTCAATAACAAGAAAGGAGAATTCGGATTATGGTTACGTGTTGGGTCCAGTAGTGTCGCTCATGGAACACAAGGAAACGTATCCAATAAAACCGGGTAACAAATCATTGTTTTGCCATTAAATGCTATAATCCTATATTGCAAATATGCGGTTTCCATATTGTTTATTCCTTGAGGTCTATTACAATATTATTCGAATACAGAAATCATTGTCGACATTTCTCTTACAATCCAAAATAAAATTACAATTCATGTATATACTGTGCATGACGGAAAAAATATATCTTAACTGAATAAAATGTGAATTATTGTAAGTATATATTAATTTTACGTAGTTCTCAATTCTAGGGAAATTATTTAAATTTTATTTGACATGCTTACCATTATGTTGAACAAATAAATGTATGATCTACTGTGCATCAGTAAACGAAATCTGCTTGGTGAAAAGCAGCTTACCGGATTTCAGAGTATACTGTATGATGATGATCATCATATACTTTTAAACATTTCGAAAGAGGCACACCAACAAAATCATTAAAATTTACAATTTTTCATTCAAAGTAGCCTACTAAATTTTGTGGTAATGGCTAAAAGTTTAAAATTTGGCATATTTTACATACTAATAGTGATTACTTGTTTTATTGCAAGATTGCATTACGTTCCGCGATAAAAATTGTCCCTTAACGTGGTCAAGGTCGCCATCCCTCTTCTCAATTTTTCTGTCAGTAGGTGGCTGAGGAGCACGGCCAAGGTGAAGTCGACATTTACGCTTGATTTCAGGGCCTCTCGTCTAGCGTCCAGCAAGTGCGAGGCATCCTGCAGACCCTACATATGATGATGATGATGATGATGATGATTAACTGATAATGCCAACTTATAAATCGTATCATCATCATCGTCATTATATTTATTTATCCTCGCATTCTGCTGTAATATACATATGCATTTTACAGCTACCTCTTGGGTACATTTTACAAAATGATGAGAAATTAACTATGTACAGAATTAAAATATATGTAGCGCTCGGCGGTCACAAAAGGGACGAGACACGAGTCTACATAAAGTCGATGTACTTGTGCTATGCTCTAGTCCGTAGACAGGGAGAGATGGCAAAGGGAATCATATGTCCGTGATAGCCAGAGCTCTATGTCTTGGATCAGGCTAGACAGCGAATACGACGAGAGAGAGAGTGTGTTACAAGCGACAGCAGCTATATACGATTTACAAGCACAGGGAGACTAGACTAGAACAGGAAGAGATTAACGATGACGTAAGGCCACTACATATACACTGCTAAAATTTGTACTTGATATGTTAGCGGAAGGAATATAAAGGGAGCACTGATTAATCACATAGATTATATAAGTATAAAATATAAATATTCCCAAACAACAAATTTCTGATTTCAATATACTGTAGATATTCCCAAATCTAGGTTATTGATCGATGAAAGGAAAGCACAATCTTGCTTTGAACAGCGTTTTACTTCGGCATATAGTCTTTCAAATGTATACATTGATTCATTATTTCGTAAACAAATTCGTATGTATCTAACTATTGTACAGCGAAACTTGTCTATAAAGGTCACCTTTAGGACCTGAGGAAAATTACTTTTATAGACAGGTGGACTTTCTGTCCAGGTTGGTTTCTATAGAAAATGTCATTTCTGGGCTTTTAAGAGTGGCCTTTATACACATGTGGCTGCTCCATAGAGGTGGCCGATAATACAGGTTCGACTCTATACGATCTTATAAATTTCTTATGTGAGTTGATTTGTTATGAAATAAATAATTTCTCTTGTTCCCGTGTAATCCCATAGTGGAACGATCTGCCTTATAATTTTGTTTATGTGTCATCGTTGTCTTGTTTTAAGTGTCGTTTAGATAAAGTATATCTAGTAGAATATTGTAAGCTGTCATAGGTTATGCATCAGCAATATTTATATCCTGTACCTGTCTTTCATATTACATTTGCGTAAAATAATAATTATAGTAATAATAATTTTATTGTTATTTTGTTTCGTTTCTAATTTTGTAGATTCCTTTGGCTGTTTTACGACATCGAAAGATGCCAAGACGATCATTCAAATTTTAGGCGATCCCCACACGGCCACAGAGGCAGTCCTTGCCAAAGGCAGCTGCTTTCAACATCATTTTCTGGAATTTGCTCCAGAGGGAGTCTTCTGGCATAGATTCACTCGAAAATGCCTCTCCCTGCAAGGTAAATTAACACTGTTATTTTCAGGTATATCATAGGATATTTCCTTGAGATAATTATATACACAGTATGTATGTATTTGCGAAAATATTCAAATAATGCACGCGTGGAAGACCTACATACTGCAAGGTATTTACATTGCACTAAACTTACTATAATCTCAATTATGAGATAATTACTATTATTTATTAGATGTTTAATCAACGTATCACCCGAAGAATGACATATCATACAATGGCTCATCAACATCGAGCGATTGTCTTTCATAATCTCTCAATCACTTTTCCTTTCTTTCACAATGACGTATTCAATCTCCAATCAAGTTGACGGACGAGGATTGCATAACTATAAACAGCTGGCTTCAACCTTGCAGTATTCTTACTAGTTTCCACGCGTAGAAGTATCTAAGGTTATCCAGTCAAGTAGCTTCACCTCCTCCGCCACATGTTAGTTGAAGCATACAAGCTTGCCCGCAGGTATTTCAATCTCGCCTGCTGTCCCCAAGATGCCTTGGCTCTAGCGATAAAGCACAGACGATGGTCTAGAAAGATTATGTAACTTATCCTTCAAGTATAGACAAATGTTAAGTAAGTACAATCTAAGTTTAACTGATACTGACCGATCAACATTGACCCTAGATTTATCAGTAAATTTCCTTAGATAAAAATAACAAATTTCTGTACATGTCTCTCCATCATTTTGGATTTTCTTTCTGCATTATGACAAAACCTACTTCCTCCGCGTTGTTTTATGGGAAAGGATCTTACTTTGCATGTGGCGATGCTCGACAGGGAGTTGTTAACAAATAGATATGGTATGCTCTACTGATTGCAGTACTGAATTAGGATAGTCTCTCAGCAACGAAGATGAATTCAGCTATGGCAACGAAGAATGGGGCATATCATTGTTTCTTTATGCTTACTGTTCATGATGTCACATCACTAGCACCCATATCGGCGTTTAGTAATGTTTCTTTAATTGCCTTCTGGTATTTTAAATTTTCTTTAACTGATCCTTTTACTGAAATACAGTTGACAGAAAAGGAATCTCATTGGCTCTGGTTTGCGTTGTGATCGTTCTTGGATCATTTCCTTTCAACGCACAAACTTCAGTCAGACTTATTTTTATGTTTGGTTTTATTTTCCAGAGGTTAAAGGTACGGAAACATCCAACAAGCGGTATGTTCTGCGAATGATCAAAGATTGCAATGACTACAGTACGAGGTTCCACATTGACGATAGTTCACAGGCGATAGCGTACGATTTGAATGGCAAATGTCTGAGCCCCAGTCCGACGGAGAAGGAAGTCATGTTGATTGACTGCTCTTCGGCATCCGCTGCAAGGTGCATACTAGCAAAGGAAAGAGGTGAGGCTTACTGATCATAATTATTACAAGCAACAAACATGATCAAATGACCATCACTTGAAGCAGGCATTAGACTGAATTAGGCTACTGATCTTTTATAGCTCCTGATAAGCATCTTCGATGGCATATTCTCAACTATCGAACGAAGAGTATCATTGAAAATTACCATACTGCTATACTACATCAAAGTTGTTGAACTTTTGCAATAATGCAGTATACAGTGAATAGGCAAAAAGGTATGCTGTGCTTTGATCAAGATCTAACAAATAATTGGCTAGTTATAGTCACTCCGGACGAATTTCAACTATCGTCCACAAGAAAAATGACACTCTGTGTCACGACAGAAACCAGTTGAAAAAACAAATAACGTTTAATTGTAATCGGCTGCATGATTTGGCTTGAAATCGTAATTGAATGGCTATACTTCATTAAATATTTGTGAGGTTTGATTCTAATTATATATGGTATGCTTTCTTATCTGCGATCTATAGATGTACTGCTGTAAGCTACATAGATTTAAGGATCTTGTTCGCAACAGCACACAGTTACGAAATTGCGAATTGTTGGATCAGCTGTTCCCAAGAAATACGTGGCAGAACCAGATCAATAACGGCAACAGTTTGCCGATAAACACCGGCTTTTTTAAACAACAATTAAAGAACAATGAAATATATATACAAATCAGTTGAATGCGAATAATCGAATGATACAATAACTACATAAATTACAATCAAGAAATAAAACTATACCTTCGGTTGGTTCACTTCCAACAGACAGCAATCAGTGAATCGAAACAGTAATCAATCCAAAACAGTTGAGGCGCAGCTCCAAAACACACACAGAGCCTTACAGCAAACTCTTCAAGAGCCTTGTTGTGCTTGTCTCTTGAAGACGTATACACGTCACGTGATACAAAACTACATACCAGTCTACGTATAACATTAACAGCAGTATTACAAATAAAATCAAGCACCAATGCAAATTACATCGCCAACAGATCTAAACAGCTTGCCTTCGCTTTCATCATTCCCTCCATTGTATATTCCTTGCTTTCCCTCCAGATGTCCATATGGTTGTCGACCCATCCACGGATTTCACTCAATTGACTGTCCACATCAGACGAAGACCTTTCCAGAGATTCCATGCAAAATTTGCCAAGCAAGGCATCCGTCCTGCCCTTAATGTTCAAGCTACCAAAGACATGCCAAATATCGCATTGATAATGTTTGATTCCGTCTCCAATGCGAATTTCCAAAGACAATTACCTAAAGCGTACCACTGGATTTCAAGTAGACCTAATACCTTCATCATGAAAGGTCATACTATTGTCGGTGATGGAACTCTGCCGCAGCTTGCCGCCATGTTGACCGGCACGCCAATGCTTCATCTCCCAGAAGCCCAACCGGGAGTGCCAGGTACCCAATCAGTAGAACGCTGGCCGTTCATCTTCAAGCACTTCCATCAACTTGGCTACGTCACACTATACAATGAAGATATGCCGACCTTCGCTGCATTTTCATGGAGTGTTAACGGATTCATCAAGCAACCAACACACCATTATACGAAGCCTCTGCGATTTAGAACCATTGATGATAGTCAATTGTTTTGCGTTGGCAACAAAACCTCACAGCAGTTCACTTTAGACCATCTCATGGAATATCACAATGTGTACAACGACAGCGTCCCTAAATTCTCCATCACTACGCTAGATATACCAAGCCATAATAACATGAACATGATTCAAACGGAAGACGACAATTTCCTCAGTTTTCTTCGTCGGTTTGAGCAGCAAGGCCACCTTGAAAATACAGTCCTCGTTGTGTTTGGAGATCACGGTCTCCGCAGCGATGGAACCTCATTTAGATCTACGCGACAGGGAGGTCTGGAGGAACGCTTTCCATTCATGGCAATCAGATTACCGCAGAAATACTTAACGAGGAACCCTAATATATCTCAAGCTATGAAACACAACAGCGAGGTACTTACATCGCATTTGGATATGCACGCCACATTATCACATATCCCTTTGTATCCTAACTATATGGTGCCCAGTCGATTTGGGCACAGCTTATTGATCCCTATTGATCCTAAAGAGAGGACTTGTGAATCAGCCAACATATTGCCTCATTTCTGTCCGTGTCAGAAGTACGCTGACATTTCTACTAACCGACCCGAGGCACGAAGGGCAGCCCAGGCAGCGATTGACTACATGAATAACTTAACAATGACCTACACGCAGGCTGCCCAACTCTGCCACAAGTTGTTCTTGGCAAATGTCAGTCGTATTGGCATACGTCGCAGCGAAGGGAACCAATTGGAAGCATTGGTCTCATTTTCAGTCTTACCCAGTAATGGATCTTACGAGGCTACCGTTGTTGCATTTAAGAATGGAACGGCGCCGATCTTGAGCCAACAGATCAGTAGGACAAATCTTTACGAAAAACAAGCTGATTGTATCAAAGATAGTCTTCCTCAGCTACAAAAATTCTGCTATTGCAAAACATATAAACCCACAATTACCTCTTGAATCAAACATTACAATCAATGTATAATGTTTGAAGTTTAGTTAGCGTCCAAAGAGTTGCGACATCACATAGCAATGTAGATATGAAAGAAACGAATTTTTCTAATGCTGTAATTCAACGTCCTTTTGGAAGACTATAACGTGAAGAGAGTTAGATTTACCTGAACTGAAATATTTTCATTTTTAACTGGCCTTACAGTTATGACAACCCGCAGTAAAAGTTACCCCGCGGCTTTTCTAGGATAATATCGACAGGACATTCTACTGTATGAATGTGGAAGGAGCACGGAAGAGAAATAGCTATAGCTCTTGCATTGGTTGGAATTTGATAAAACTTTTGAGAATTTTCTGAAGCAACTCAAGTGTTAGCGTCTCTGTCTCCATCGCACCAAATCATCAACTTAACACTTCTTCTGAGAAGCACACGCTGCTGCCACGTGGCTCCTGACTGAGGATGATAGAATTGTGGTCGGTGATTGCTAACTCGCCTGCGAATCATGCAGGTATGCACAATACATATAACTGGGGTAATCCAAGGTCGTCGATGTGCTTCTCAGTATATCTTATTACTTTAATTCAATTTTTGCCCAGTATTTGTCTTGTCACAACGCAAAACCATGGCAGACCGCTTCGTGTCGTTGTGGTGTCACCCAAGGTAAATAGATAACACCTTTATAAATAAAGCACGGGAAACAGCAATCATCCTCTGTTAACGGAGGCCTTTTCAGGCAATCGCTAAAATCTTACCGTTTGCAGCGAAATTGTACCGATAGCGAATAAATTCATATCAACATGTATAATCGTATTTACAGCTGGAAACTGCAGCGAAACACGGAGAGACATCATTGAGAGCCGTGTTGCGAATAATTATGGCGACGTATGCTTGAGAGGCAGTTCGAGTTAGTGGAGTCAAAGAGCGCGATCAAGTCCTTCTTATCGGATGCGGACAGACAGACAGACAGTGCGGGGTATATATTTTTGATAAATGCACTTATGCACTTATTATTCCAAACATGGATCCGCATAGCCGACCATAATACTATTTGGTAGGCGTCTTTGTTCTTTGAGATGTTTTTTTTATTACAATTTTAGGCATTTAATTTCAATTGAACATCTGGGAAAAATAATCTACGGAAAATAAATAACAATTGATACTTTAATATGATAAAACTTATCTAGAACTATCTACAAATTCGTAGTAATGATTATGATTCGAATCTCCATAGGAGGCGATAAGTAGATCGGAATGTATAATTTAGAAGGCGAGTCAAGGTGCTCCTTCCATGTCTGTTTACCCAGTAATTAGTTACTGAATTATTCTTTTATGACATATAGTGTGACAAAGGGAGAAAATTGTAATAAATGTATTTCATTAAATCTGTTTAACTGAAAAATACATTTTAATTGCAACTAGTAGATAAAAACTTAACTTTGATAAAATACATACGACTATCAAAATTAATTGCTACAATATTTACATCATATTCAAAAAATTGGCAAGCAACACCCGCTGGGCAGGGATCCTAAAATGCTGGCAGCGTTCCTTCTCTGCAAAGGCAATTAAGTTTATCCTTTGAAACAAGTAGGAGCGAGATCTTTTTTCTCCCGTTTCCTTGATTAAGAATTTGCCTAATGCAGACAAAAATTCCCTCTTGTGATTGATAAAATAACCATGTTATCATTATTATTGCTTTCCAAGCTATAACGGGAGTTACAATAAGACCCAAGAGTTTGCAAATGGACATAACCAGAAGTCAAAATGTAACGCCAAAAGGAAGATGCGTAGCCACTGCTGTTGTTAAAGGTGCTTTGCCACGATGTTGCTTATGTTAGGACATTATGACATTTGATTATGACATGAAATAATCTTTCCTTCTCGATTTATACATTTTACTCTTGAAAGCAGTTTATCAGAAGAAGAAGAACCCAAGATGTCCTACTTGTGTTAGTACTAACTGTTCCTCATCCACAAGCAGCAAATATGCAACGAAATAGTGCTCGCCCAGCGGGCAAACTTATTCGATTCGCAGTTGATTCCGCGTCGTTTGTCGACCAAACGGTCGATTTCGTATCGATATCTGGTCGAACTTCGACGCCGCAAAACAAGAGGTCGGTTTCGCGTCGAGGCCTCAACCCGAATTCGACGATACAATGTCAGCAATCGAAATTTGGTTGACGTAACGACCACAACTCAACATTGGGGAATTTCGGATTTTTCCGCGCATGGTCCACATGACGAACCTGGTTTCGGATGCCGCAACCAGGCAACTCATTGATGCACCAACCAATCAAATCAGAGAAATATAATTATTGTGATAACGTCAATCAAAACTTCGACTGGCAAAACATATCAAAGTTTTGACCTTCCCAGTTTTCCGCTTCCTGGGCAGTATCTACTTTGTGAATTGAAAGTATTTAAATTCTTGAGGAAGAGATTTGCCAACTCAACTGGAAACCCTGGAAAGGAAAAGGTTGTTACTACTTGCAGTTCTCCACTGCCTTCAATACTGTCCAGAAAGTAAATAAAACTTTCTTTGTTAAATTGACTTCGCGAATAAATTAATTCATGTTTATTTAATAATGATTAACTTTTGTTTAGAAATACTCTCTCGCATCTATCAATGCTTTTTTGCTTTCTGACATTTGTCAGTAATATTGAGTTAGCATTTCTTGAATTCTTTTCTTGTTCTTTATTTTAGAGAGCGCAATGAAGCTTCCTCTTAATGAATTATCTTCAAGCAACGGACAGTGTGGCCCAGTGCGATGGAACCAATTTAAAATCTAATCGGAAAGTTTGTTATAGACGAAGGAAGAGAAAGAGAGAACTATGGAGAACCATAGAGAAGCCCTCAAGAAACTGAGGTTTCATATTATGGACACAACACGCAAGCTACTGCGTATCACTAGTTAAATTTTGCTAATTTTCTTTTTCTATAGGAAAGTAATTGTCATTTCAAGTCATGCTTGCAAAAATTGTTTATAATAATGATTATACTTGAAGTAACTTGCTGTGTACATTCTGCTATGTTGTTCTGTTATTTACAGGCACAATAAACGAGTGCAAAGAAATGAACATTGTTGTCTTTTTGTTTATAAAACTGTAAAGTGGTGCATGAAAAATATATACGAAAAGTAAATCCGCAAGCGAAAATATAAAAACGTAAGTGTCGATATCGCGTCGGTGCATCGACGTCAGTTTGGTACAACCACCGTTTCGACTTCGCCGGACAAACTACAGAACAATTAGAATGGCAAGCAATAGCGTGTGTGGTACGTTAGCCTCATTCACACAACCTATTTCCTCATTTCCCTGTAAATAGGTGTTATCCTATATTACATTCATTCTCACGATCCAAGAAGCTCACAGCGGGCAAACTGATTCGATTCGCAGTTGAATCCAGTTGTTCGTCGACCAGTCGATTTCGTATCGATATCTGGTCGAACCTCGACGCTGCAGAACAGGAGATCGTTTTTGCGTAGAGGACTCAACCCGAATTCGACGATGCAATGTCAGCAATCGAAATTTGGTTGAGATGCCATCAAAACTCAACATTGGGGAATTTAGGATTTTCCTGCGCATGGTCCACACGACGAACCTGCTTTCGGGTGCCGCAACCAGGCAACTCATTCATGCGCCAGCCAATAAAATTAGCGAAATATAATTATGATAACGTCAATCATAACTTCGAGTCTTCGACTGCCAAAAACATCAAAGTTCCCTGCTTTTGACGCTACCAATTTTCCTCTCCATGATCGATATCATTTTTGCGAACTGAATGTATTCAACTTCTTGAGGAAGACCCAGCGGGCAAACTTATTCGAATTTTGGTCGATTTCGCGTCGATTGCGGTCGTCGGTTCCGCGTCGTTTCGCAGTTGAATATGAAAGAAATATCGGCGTCGATAAAAATCGACCAAACCGACGTCGATGCACCGACGCGATATCGACACTTGCGTTTTATTATTTTCGTTTGCGGATTTTATTTCTCGTATAATTTCCATGTACTATTTTACACTTTTATAAACACAAAAGACAACACTCTTCAATTCTTTCCACTCTTTTATTGTGCCTGTGAACTAACAACAGCAAGTATAATCATTACTATAAATAATTTTTACAAGTATGACTTGAAATGGCAATTACAATTAAATAGAAAAGAAACTCAACAGAATTTAACAAGTAATACGCATTAGCTTGGGTGTTGTGTCCATAATATGAAACCTCAGTTTCTTGGGGGCTTCTCCATGGTTCTCTTTTTCTCTTCCTTCGTCTATAACACCCTTTCCGACTAGATATAATTGATTCCGTCGTACTGTTCCACAATGTCCGCTGCATCCATGTTGCTGTTGACGTTGCATCCCAGGTATTTGAATGAAGTCACCTTTTTGATGTTGGTTCCATGTAGAAAGACAGTGTCCACAAAGTTGATCGCTAGGTGTTCCGTCTTGCCCGGGTGAAGTTTCAGTCCATAGGTGGTGGCCACGGAGTCCAGCTCCTCCAACATGGCGGTTGTGTCATCCGCGTTGCGCCCGAAGAACGTTAAGTCGTCGGCGTAACGCTCCTCTAGGTAAGGTACCTCCTCGACGTTAGGCAGCTTGATCCGCAGGTAATCGATTCTCTCTGTCCACTCTCGCATCATCGCCTCTGTGTAGAGATTGAAGAGCGATGGTGACAATGGACATCCTTGTCGGACGCCTACTGGTGCTTCAAAGGAGGATGTCTCGAGTCCTTTCCACTGTAGGGTGCCACTTGCATTCTCGTATTGCTACCTATCGCATGCATTTCATCTATGTGCGTCACATGACACTTGTACATGGCGCGTGCACCGTTCGCTGATGGTGAAGAGATATGAAAAGCCCCGAGAGGGGGACAAACGATGGCGGAACAACTGGGCAAGGATGACCACGGAAAGCGTAGCAGAGAATTGTAACGTCAGTGATCGAGAGAGGGCAGGCTCGGAGATCAAGCGAGGCAGAATGACGAGGTTGATCACAGCTGGAGTTTTCTTTGACTTGAGCTCAGGTAATGTCCAGTTGTCTAGCTACATTGTGGGCTGGTACCTTTTTGACCGCACGGAGCGATGATGCAGGACAAGGCAATGACATTGCTCTTGCCTTTGATATGGCGCTAATCAGACGTACATTCGAACACATAGGCAAGATTGCGTGTTGGACGTGGTGTCCAATAGTCCGAGTGGCTAGCGAGAGCAAAAGTGAGAGGCTTGCGATCCGTTTACACGGTTAAGGGTCGACCTTCCAAGAAACAGGGAAAATAGCGATGGGTAAATGCATGACCAAGAGCTCACGATCGAAATCACTGTATCGTGCTTCAGGAGAGCGTAATTTGCGCGAGAAGAAAGCAAGTGGACGCCATCCATACTGTTCTGCTGCAAAACGGCACCAGCTGGTACATCCGAGGCATCCGTGGTAACACTGGTTGGAGCTGATGCATCAGGACACACTAGGAGCGTTTCATCAGAGAGGGCGTTTTACTGGCGGTAAAAGCTGTGGTGCACGTATTGGTCCATTCAAACTGATGGACGGAGCAATCGAGAAAGGCACACTGTGGGTGTCGAATATCAGCGCACGGGGGAACAAAGCGGCGGTAAAAAAATTAGGAGACAAAGGTCAAAGGTGCTGACGGAAAGATGCAAAATTATGAGACTGCGGATAGTCACGCTCGGCAAGAGGACGCATGCCGGTAGGATCAATGTGCTAGCCAAGAAAAGTCAAGTCCGAACAACCAAAATCCTATTGGAGGGATTGAAAAGTAGACCACGATTGGCGAGACGAGTACAAAGGAGACGGCAGTGATGAATGTGGTCAATTATCAAACCAAGCATGACCAAGGGGAACTCAGCCAACAAGAATAATATGCGACACATATCATTTCGGTTAATATAACAACCCGCTTAATATCAGCTATCTTTGATAACCAAGCACTGTCTGAATCAACTATTTTAACCCGCTTAATATAACGATGGCTAATTATCAAGTTTATTGACTGAAATATCACAGTGATGTTAATGAAGTTTCAGTGTATAATCGACTTCAACTGTAATTAAATGATTTGCTAGTTGGTTGTAAATTTCTTTCAGTTTTGCGTCCTTCTCTTCCCTGTAGCGTAACGTGTTCAATGTCCTTATAACATACAATGAATCTATTTTTTAATTTTAATTTGATGTATTTAAGCCATCGCAAGTATACAATTTTAGCATGTACTATATACTGTACAACAATAGAATAAACCTCGATGAGACATTCCAATTAGATATGAGTGCTTCGAACTGTCTTTTAAATGTTTGTTCCTTTTGATTTCTTTTCGCAAATATAGAAATATGGTGATGATGAATTGTTTACTGTTCAAACAGTAAAATTGTTTGCTTTCCTTTCGAAAGGATTTTGTTCTGGTGTAAATATTTCATCGGGTACATGCAATATGGGAGCAAGTGTTTGCTTGGTCAAGGTGTTCCTTGTCCCAAAAATGCAAACGAGAAATGTAAACACATGCTCTTCCTCAAAGCTCCGTCTAGCCTCATGCTCAAGGCTGTACCACGTGACTGTAACCACATGGAAAGCAACCAAACATGCGCATTTCTTCTTTTAATATTGCACATGCGAGCTACATCCATGACCCGCTGAGTTTTATTAAATGTTTAACATAATATACCTATTTTGAATTTATTTGTATCTTTATATTTATTATAATTTATAATTTACATTTATTATTTTTATTTATCTACATTTATTAATTAGTTTATATATTTAGGTTTTTTAAAATTTAATATGTTTATTTTACGAAGTGGATAAACTCACGGTAACCGTGAAGTTGTCTGAAACGCTAAATTCACGTACATCTGTGTACGCACGCGCAGTTATCAAATTAGCGGCCTTGCATCAACCCAGTCAGCCTGCAGCAAAACATCCTTGCGAGTGCTCGAAGAAGGGTTAGAATCTTCTTCGTATAAGAATTTTTGTAGGGGATAAATTTTCAGGCTCATGGTGAATATGTTTATGTGGTGCAATTTTTGTTCCGTGATTCCATGCCTTGGACGATCGCTAACGTAAGTAATGGCCTATCTAAAATTGCATCGAAAGACAGTCCATAATATTTGAATCAACTCATATCACACATTCACATGTCCAGTGCCACCATGATCGCAGACAGAACATATACCACACTCTAAACGCAGTGAAATACAACTGTAGCTGCCTGGTCTAGCTGCTACACAGCTCCGGCAATTACATCAGATTTGCAGAAAGCATGCCATATTATGATGACTCTGTGTTTGTGTCATATCTTCGTTTATTTTGAAAAAATCTTAGGCGACAGAGCACAAACTATTACGCAACGTAATTCCGCTCTTCCCTGTTGAGAACGGCGTTGTTTTGCCATTGATCGTACTGGAATCACAGGAACACTGAAGTCAACACTGTCAGTCTGCCGCAAACAGCTATGCTTGCTGCAGTCCATCGGGCATCGTCATAGTTTTGAAGACTGAGAAAGTTGAAAAGGCCGCTAATTTGATAACTGCGCGTGCGCACACAGATGTACGTGAGTTTAGCGTTTCAGACAACTTCACGGTTACCGTGAGTTTATCCACTTCGTTTATTTTATACATATGTTTTCAATCAACCCTGACTTGTTTCGTGTATCGTTTTATAAATACAACGCAGGGTTAACATAATTCCACTTGAAATTAGGCAAGTATATAATTTCCTGATGTCAGCTTGTTAGCAACAGAGGAAACAAAATAAACTGGTTTCTTCGAAATTTTGTAACGGTTAGACTAGGAAAATGAAAACCATAAGACTTGAAATATCTCGCAATAACGTCGTGAAACAGCGCTGTTGGAGAGGGCCCTGTGTGTGAGCATTACAATTTAAAAGTCCTGCATGGCTTATATATAGTTCATGATATAACCAGTAATACTTATAGTAGAGCACCAATTAAAACTGTAATCTGCACGCTCACATACTCAGAGATTTTCCAAAGTCAAACCATCAATCCAATTGTTAACTTTATCTGAAATAAGAAGTCGTGCAGAGTTCTGAAGTGGAGACATTTTTCAAGCATTTCTTTCCGTTATCTCCCGTTGCTATGGCAAGCAGTGATTCAATCAAGTGTCTCATTAATCCGCTGAAAATATCAGCAGTTTTTTACCTTTTTCCAAGATGGTAGCCAACACTTCTTCTTGCAATAAAGCAAATAAATACGCTTTTAGGATGTTTGTAAAATTATCATGAACTTTTTGTTTTGTCTAGCGAATTGTGTTGTTTTTTTAAACCAATGTACAGTATTTTCAAGTACTGTATGATATTTATTCTCATTCAATACTTTAACTGAAAAATGCATTTTACTTACTAGATAAAAACTTAACCTTGATAATTTCAAAGTTCAAATAAATAATTCAAATCCAAATTTAAATTCAAATCAAATTTAACAACTCCCAAGCGGGGTTACACCGTTGCACATTCTCCATATGAGTGGCTGATAAGATCGTAAATAGCTGTGTGACCTCGCGGCTTTCTTATCGGTGGATCGTGGAAACTGGCTCAAAGCGTCTGGAATTATGTTCAGAAAATAGCTGGTGGCACGTGGGTCGTAGACAGTCGGAACTATAGTCAAGTATAGATCGTCTCATTATGTATGCCGCGGGTTGGTCAAGTCAAATTTCGACAATGCTAAAGGCTGGACTATTTTTTTGTCTTCAATTGACAGAGAGGGACTATAAACGATTAAGTATACATTAAGGAGTTATAATTTATAACAGGAGAAACATTTTTAAATTAGAATAATTACGCTAATTATCTATATATGGATGCAGGCAGCCTTGTTGCTTCCTATTTGAACTTGTTTTGACGCCATCTGATCGATGCTATTATTGTTACCCATTTGTATCTAAACAGATGAAGCAACTTCATTTGAAAATTGAACAGTGGGTTAACGGTTGTAGTATGAAATTCGTCAGCTTGTATAATACTGAGGACTATATTTTATTAAATTATATGCTATATTAATATTTGGAGTCGAGCAACTTTTTTCTTGCCAATCTAACTGTTAGGTACAGTTTAAAATTAGCTAGATTTTGGATTCTTTTCTGTACTAACCCGTCGTATAACGTATGAGTGGCCTTCATGATCGCTGGTACAACTGATATTGCATTTGGTGTACGTAGAGTTTAGCAGTAACGACTGAATGACAATTTCTAAGACAGTCTCTGTCAGCGGCCATTCAGAGAGGAAACTCTGTGACTATTTTGAGAACTACCAGGGCGGAAGATATTGCGAGATTTGAACGTGTGTTTTACTAGCAAATAGAGTTTCTAGGGCTATGGCAAATTTTATATCTAATTTATTTCGAGATTATTTTACATATTTTAATGTGATTTAAATGTTTGAGAATTGAAATAAAGGGAGAATGATGATTTAAAACATAGCATCAAGTCCTGACGTGGGCTACATGTTGCTATTGATCACGATAAGGCGAACCGTTAGAGTGCATGACACCAGAGTCGCCAGGTAGCTACATCGACCTCAGAATGATGCAATTGCAGCCAACGGAGGGTCGTTCCCATAGTGATGCAATCCAGATCTAGCTGACAAGCGAGTTAAGTCGAATACTAGGAGACTTATTAGTCGGCAGAGGCCCAGCTGTCTGTTACGTACTTATGTTATTCAATTTCAATCTTAAATGTCAGTTATAAACATCATAAATAGAAGCAAAACTATATAAATAGTTTGCTTTATGATGAGGTTGGCTTTGTCGTGTCGTGACATTGAAAGCTGGTAATTAGGAGCACTGGCTTATGTTAGGTGTGCAGTTAACGATGGTAGGAGCCGTGGTTGCTCTCTTCAGCTTCTTCTTGGCTTCAACAGAGAACAAATTATGGGATTAAAACACAATTATGTAGCGCGAAAGCTTTCTTGGTTACCTGACATGCGGGTACGAAATTGGAATGCGCATCGGTTGCTTAGACGAGAAAGTCTTACTGAAGAATGTCGACAAATCAGAACATCAACATCGTGGTCTTGTGCAAGGAAAGGCCTCCTGTCTCAGCAGGTCTTGAGATTATCCGTGACGTAGCTGACAACTCTTTATATTACATCATGGCAACATGGCGGCGCTATCATTCTATCCGATGCTGTACCACGATGATAACGATTATGCTGAGGAACATTGCGATGAAAGGCAGCGTGTCTCTATTGGCTTGCCTAGCAATCACATCCCTGGTCTGTACATACTGGTATTGCGTAGACGAAACCCAATTCAGAATCAGGGTGCAGTCTTTTGAGTCGAGCTTCCGGAAAGGCAACGTAAGTGATCTCCTGCCAGCGTGTATTCTACCAATAGTCGATCCATTCAACGAAGAGTTAATGAAATTTGTTCGCGACGTTGAACCTTTTGAATGTGAGAGCATTGAATTTGGATGGCTGCGTAATGGATATCTTCAACTTGATATCTACGGAGCTCAAGATGTGATTTATCAGACAATCTCAAAAGATCCAAACGGTGATGGTCGAGGATTGCTAAGCGCCCCTTTTCATTTGAGGCACCATAACGACGTTAGACCTCTTCACGGATGTAAGTAAGAAAATTTCAATTTTAGTCATTTAACCACTTATACAATGGTTTTAATTACATCCAAATATTAATTCTCATTAGTTGTTTGTATATTATTACAAATAGAAGATATTTAGAAGAAGCGGAGACCATCCGGTTTCGAAACGAGTGAGGCTCTTAACGAGGTTACAAAACTATTCTTGCACAGACTATAAATTCTCAGCGGAGTCCATGTCTTACTCAAGTATAGAGATGGTATTTTTAATCAAGTATTAATTTCCAGAGAGGGATATCAATCAGTTTGAAGCAATAAATATAATTTCAACCTCTTAAAAGTTACTAGAATTTAATCTTTAAGTGTTAAGTAAAAGATTTGAATTAAAGTTTGATCCTTTGTATGCTTTTGGTCCATTTTATCAAATCATACATACTGTAAAACTGAATCTTTACCTAATTCATTAGAACAGATCATAATTACGGAATAATAAATCATAATTATCACATAATTACTGAATAATTTATAATAATTAGACAGTATTACTGAATGATTGATCATTGTTATTATATAATCACTGAATAACTAATTATTATTATTACATAGTTACTGAATAATTAATAATTATTATCACATAATTACATAATTAATTATCCAAAGTGCATGGAGAGGTATAATAACAGCTCAATTATTACATACTCATCAAATTGGCATAAGAGAGCGTGCCGAGCAATTCCACTCTTATATTAAGAAGATAAAATAGAAGGTCACATGCAATAAGCTTAAAAATAAATTAAGAATAATAATGTTCAAGTACTAACAGTATATTCTAAGGGCAAACTGAGAAAGTTGTCTTCAAAGGAGTCTCTAACAGAATTCTTTGATGAAATGACTTTGGTTAAGAACACGAGAGTAATTTTTCTTCAGATCTCATTACATAGGACAATTCTTCGCCCAAATCGTATTATTCTTATTTGGCACTTCAATAGAGAGCTTTTTGAAAAAACTGTCACGAAATGCTTGCGTACATTTCAATGTCATCGATTTCTGCAAAGGCAACCTCTAATTCCAGTCTCATAGTAATCATCAATCAATGTATTTAAACTAATTACAATTGATTATACAGTCCGTTTACTCTTAATCCGCTTTGTATGAGATTTAAAACGATCGGATATCTTTCTAGAAACTGAAACTAGTCTTATGTATACTGCAGTATGTGAAATATCGAATCCACTTTATCAGACATTTTACTCAATCAGATAAATTGATCAAAACTCTCCTGGATATCTGTTCACCCCGATTCGATTGTACAATGCTGCGTAGAGAATAAAGGCTTGACTTTGCCAATCACTATTGGAAATTTGAAGGGGTGCAAATAGCGAACTGAAATTAGTTTGCTAATTTAACGAACTACTTTTTCCGTTAGGTTTAGTTGTGAGACTAGTTTTTTTCAGAATTAGTTTTAGCTTTAGCGAACTAATTTTCAAGCCAATTAGCTAGTTTAGCTAAATTTCTTTTTGCCAAAACTTATAATTATGCTAATTTTGGAATCAAACATAGATGGTCTACGAGCTGACTCACGGTGTAGGAATGTAAAGCAAATGTTTTGAAATATTAAGCTTATTCTAAAAAATTGATTAACGCCTATAAATTGAAAATATAATAGTGAAAGATTCTAGCTCGTTTTGGTTGTTGGCTCCAATCAGACACATTTGGTATCAACAAAACGGTAAAATAATCAGCGCAGACAATGGTGTAAGTTTTTTGAATTCAAAGTAAACTCAATTTATACGGATTTTCGAAATCTTCAAAGATGAAACATAAAATAATATACTGTATCAATCCCGATTCCTGTTAAACTTTGTCAAAACCTTTACTACGATAGGCTTCAGCGACTGATCTAAACAATTCTGGGGATATTTGGCCGTAACTCTATTAAAAAACATGCAGCGTGGTGTACATCTATTAATTAGTGTTATTCTGCTGTTGCGAAGGTGCCTTACTAAAAGAAGCTATCCCTCCAGTATCGTGTCCTTTGCCTTCTCGTCTTTCATTGAGTACAGTAAGCAAATACGCAGATGATTTGATTGTCGATTGCTGTCAATACTATCAGCATTGGACATTAGCACATGTGACAGCCTATATAAATCAGCCAATAGTAAAATCCAACAGACAAAACTTGCCGCATGTCAATAGAGTGGTAGATCAATTTGCTAAAATCTGCAACAGTCTACATTCAAGCATTATCTCAACCCTAGACGAGTTTTTCCCTACGAGGAGCAGAGTTATCAGACCCGACCAACCAGCATGGTTAACGCCCAGCCTTGTCAAAGCCATAGTCAATCGTAACCGCCTCTACAACAGATACATGAAAAGGAAAACCAAAGACAACCGCGAAAACTATATCGTCGCCAAAAAGGAAGCATCCCGAGTAAGAAGAAAGGAGATTCGCTCGTTTATCCATGGCATCGTCAATGACAGTAAACCATCAGAATTCTGGCACAAATTAAGACCATGGCTGCCCTCCAAAAAGAGAAATGCATATGAAATAACGCTAGAGCAAGACTGGGAAATGGAATCAAGCCCTACGCTGGTAGCAAATATTCTAAATAAGACATTGTCAGCAGACCACCCAACGGAGACCACTGAACTCGTACCAACCAACTGCTCTTCAGCCAAGCAAATAAAAAAGATCATGAAAGGATCCGATGCGAGATTTTCTTTCGCACATGTCACCCCCGCAGAAGTCTCGCAAATCTTGAGAATCCTCAACACCAACAAGTCTCCTGGAGCGGATGGCCTACCGAACTGGGTACTAAAGCTTGGTCACTCTGTTCTGGCATCACACATAACCAACATCTTCAACCATTGCATCGACAATAACGAGTTCCCTTCGCACTGGAAGGACGAAACTGTAAATCCTATTTATGAAAAGAAAGATCCATGCCTCAAAGAGACCTTTCGACCCATTACGCTTCTTGCAGCTTTGTCGAAAGTGTACGAGCGCATCCTGAGCGCCCAGATATACGCCTACATGACCGACAACAAGTTGTGGTCGGATATCTTATCGGGATACCGATACGGGGCCACTCCTGTGCATTGGTCGTTTTAAAGATCACAGAAGATAGGCGCACTGCACTTGACGAAAAGAAAACAGTTTCTGCTGTTGCCATTGACCTCAGCAAAGCATTTGACTCGGTTCATCATGCTATTCTCATTGCTAAGCTTGAAGCTTATGGATTTTCAAACTGTGCCGCATCTCTCGTGTCAAGCCATATGAGCCACAGACGCCAGAGAGTCAAGTTTGGCGATCATGCATTAGTGTGGAGGCAGGTGAAGAGAGGAGTTCCCCAAGGTAGTGTGTTGGGACCCATCTTGTTTAACATTTTCTCGAACGACTTACATTTATTCACCAAACACAGCCAACTTCGCCAATTTGCCGACGATACGATCGCATACTACAGTCACTTCGACAGCGTGAAACTGTCAAAAGAGCTCGAGGAAGGCCTTGACTCCATCATCACCTGGTTCAGTTACAATCACCTGGACATGAGTCACGGCAAAACACAGCTGTTGACTCTCGGCAAAAATTCCGACAAGGTAGTTGTCAAAATGGGAGGAATGGCAATCGAGCGACAAGACCAGATGACGATCCTTGGTGTCACTCTTGATCCAGCACTCACTTACAACAGCCACGTGAGCAGCATCTGCCAATCCTTCACTTCAAAAGCAGGAGCAATGGCTAGAATGCGAAACTTTTTCCCTTCTCACATCAAAACAGCCATAGTAAAGAAATTCATCTTGCCCTAGCTAGAGTTCGCCATTCTTCTACATTGCAGACTTAGTAAAGGAAATCAACAGCGACTAGACAAGTGCCTCGCGAGGAGTGTCCGCTTCGTACTCGGTCTAAAAAAAATCAACTCCATCCGCTGACTGCTTCTCCGTCCTCGGTCTGCCGTTCACCTCCCTCAGACACAGGAGTGGTGCTGCCGCACTGGTTATATGCCATGACGTCAAGTACGAACAAGCCCCGAATTACTTCCTAGAGTTATTCTCTTACGTCACGGGTAGGACCAGATCAGCCACGAGGGGCGATTTCAAAATCCCAGTGTGCAACACCGCCTACAAGAAAAACTCAGTCTGCGTGTTAGCTGCTCGGCTGTACAACTTGCTCTCCATTTCTCATTGTGACATTTTAAATTCCACAAGCAGATCCAGTTTTAAGAAATTCATTCAAGACATCGATCTCTGTTCAATTTTAGCCTCTTTCTAATTTGCCTTTTTTAAAGTTTTTATTCTCATTTATCCACAATTACTATAGTCTCACTGACTGTATTTTATTAGTTGGCTTCAGTTATTCCCCATTTTATAAAACGTACCCCTCGGGGTAACTGTCATATGCTATCCGTGTACGACAGTGAAATGCGAGTTTAAATAAGTATATTGATTGATTGAACAGTCGATCCTTCGGACAACTTCTGGCCTCAGCTTGATCCTCTTTCAAATTTGAGGCAAGATAAAGACTAGCTTCGAATTCGCTTGTAAAATGTGGGCAACACCAGGAAATCGTCATCCACAAATTACAGCTTCTTAAATAACCCTAACCATAATCTTAATTTTCTCTTCCCTTTTGTAAACAAGCGTGAAAATTAATTTTCAGTGAAAACTAATATTTTGAGCATTTAGTTTTTAGTTTTAGCGAACTGCTTTTCAAATGAATTAGTTTCAGCTTTAGCGAACTAATTTTTAGCAGATTAGCGTTAGCATTAGCGAGCTAAGTTTTGTTATTAGTTTTTACACCCCTGGAAATCTCGATGCTAAACGTCAACAACTCAAATCAATAATTATTCCGGGCTTCATTTATTGATGAAAAACAAACGTTCATATTTTGAGTGCAATTCTCCATTCGTTGTATTATATTCCTTTTCTACAGCACTGATTGGTTGCCTCGTATTTTCAAGAGACGGAGGAAGGCTTCTCAGAATCGAGGGCGACCCGTACACGTCAGAGGAAGTGTCAATCACAAGAGGCAGATGTTACCAGCATCACTTCTTCCTGTATTATGATTCTGGTATTGTTCTTCATGCGGATACAGACAAATGCTTGTCTGTCATTGGTATGTCTTACATTCAAATATTTAAGAAAAATAACATAAGTTATTGGCTCAAGGAAGAGGCAAAGACTGAATACATCCGTGTGAAGAACGCCCTTGCGTGAAACTCAGAGTCACGGAAATAATTGCCTCTTCCTTGAGCCAATAACTTATTCAATGCTCTGCACATGTGCATCGAGCACTCTATATTACAGGGCAAGCAGATGCTAGCTCCACGCCACGCTTCAACACTACTGTTAAGAAAAATAACATATAATATTATATAATAA
>OFHS01000235.1:0-25181 GCA_900245855.1 Calvadosia cruxmelitensis
CCACCATTTATGTGTTTCCACTCTAAGCACCTTTGAGGCTCAAACTAGAAAATTAATCCAGATGTATTATGTGACCACTGTGTTATAGAACACTGCATGTGTCCCTTGTGTTGCTGCTTGGGATAAGTTTGGCTGTATATTCAAAGCAGAGTAGCATGTTTAATGTTTTAGTTTCCTGACTGATTGTCATCAAAGATTTTCCAACTCCCCATTCTGCAATTTTCTTTTAAGGATAGACAAGACGGACATAGTTTGGCAGTTGGTTGCCGAAATTATGATGCTGAGATTTTGAACAGCTTGTGAGAAATGGAGGGTCCTAATCTTAAACACACACTTTGAATGTGTGTTGGTTAAAGCAGCATCACGCCATGTAATTTACTGCGACATCCATCCTGACATCCATCCTGTACTTCCAGAATCCAGATCTTTCTGCTGCTGTCACCTTCAGGGTCACATCTATATTAATAATTTAGACGGTCCTCTACATGAAGAGGCCGTCCCTCTTCCTTTTAATGCACTTACTACATAAACTACACCATAAATCACAGTCAGACGCAGCTGTGTCCTTGGCGGTGCATCTCGGTCGGCTTCCAGGTGATGACGTCGTGGAGTGGCTGGCGGGCTTAGGGCTCATCTAGTCTTTGTTGACAATTGGCTCTTGTATTGTTGACTAGTATAGAACATGTTGCATGCGTTTGTGGGCTTCTGTAAACTGGCTATCACTACCACTGAGTTTTTATGATAGGCCCAAAGATTTAGACAAAAGAAGAAAATGGCACTTAGGGAAATGGACCGGCTTGTTGCTTCTCAAAATGGCCACGATGGAGATACACAGGTGGGCCTACTGATTTTGACTTCTGTTGCTTGTTGTGTTTGTCTGTTTTGTTTTCAAGGTTATTTTTGTGTTATATATAGTTTTATAGACATGTGTATTGTTGCATTATTTTGTCTTGAATATTCAGGCTGCCAGTGACAGTGAGATAGAATCATTCGCCAACAAGATTGCATCATTGACAACCAGCAAAGCCTTGGCTGAAAAAAGGTACAGTCAATTAGCTTTAACCTCTGTAGAGCAGCCATCTGTGTATAATGGCCATTCTCCATAACCCCAAAGTGACGCTTTATATAGAAATCAACCTGGACAGAAACGCCACCTGTCTATAAAGGTCATTTTCCTCAGGTCCCAAAGGTGACCATTATAGACAGGTTTCATTGTATGTTATTTCGATGTGGTCATCTTGTCTACTTTGATGTTATCCTGTGTGTCTTCTCTTGCTGGATTGCTTCTAGAGAGCTATCATGGTTGCTTATCCCGCTTGCTCTTGAACCAGAGCCTTTGATTTACAACAGTAAACACATATCTTAATCTCACCGCTCTCAGTTCGATTACTACTGTAGGCAGGCTCCGTGTTTGATTATCAGCTGACCTGTTTTGATGGAAATTGAAATTTCTGCAAATGTCCCATAGAGGCTTTGCATTGAAATATTGTGCCCAATAAGCATAAAGTAGCATATAACATTGAGTAGATTGGATGTAATTTTGTAGCTACCTATTCCGGAGCACATGTTGGATTGTCGCGTTACTATTTTGCTCTCTTGTCGTTGTACAATGAGAACATCTTGTGCCTGATGTAAACGCGTGCATTGCATTTTTGCTTTCTCTTTGTAGGGCTGCTAACCTGTTGGTTTCTCTAAAGAAGATCAAAGGTATTGTTGCTATAGTATAACCTCGTTAATATCATCATGGTATTCTAGCAAAAAATCGTGATAATTAGCAGGTTGTGATATTAAGTGGGTTAAAATAGTTGATTCTGATCGACAAAGCTTGGTTTTCAGACTGATCTGATATTAACTGGCTTACACTGTAACTCACTAACCATACATTTAATTGCTACGATTCCATGTTGTATCGAGACCAAGGAATTTAGAGTATCGACCTGTATCAAGTGGCCACCGTCGTAAGCCACCACCTGTCTTAAGAGACTATCTCCCGTGACCTCCGAGTAGTCCCTTAAAGTCTCTAGAAGTAGCATTCACCTATCTTGACCACATGTATCAAGGGGCTACGTTTTCATTTGTTTCTTGTGTGGTCGCTTAAGTGAGTTTCTGAGATGGATAAGTGCAGTGGTAATCAAAAGTCAACCAGCAACAGGAAGGCATTATCCGATGGGATCATAACTGATTGACTGCTCTAGCTGAAATCTTTTGACATGTTTATTCTACTGCTAGTGACTTGGTCTTTTTCTTTTTCTGTGATTTATGACAAAAGAGGAGAACAGAATGCTGTCAGAAAGTCACAATAAAGTCCTTCAAAAGTTGGATGACGTCACATCAGCGCATGACCAAGCTGAGAAAAAGTGAGTTGTTGTTGTTGACTTTATTCTGAAAAATCCATTAAGTTATAAATAACTTTTTTTTATGGAGCAGAATTAAATAACTTAATATAAAGCACAGTAATTAAATAGCAATATAAATCGTGAAATTATAATACATTACTTACAATGTGTTGTTTACAATGAAGTTTGAAATTTGCAATATTTACAGATGTTTTGAGCTGGCAGGGTAGTGCATTCCAAACCCTGACACCAGTAGACTGAAAGGAATGCAGATGTTTTTTAAGCACCCTAAAACAACCAGATGAAGCCGCATGGGTGCTTCTCTCATAATTTTTGTTAAAATTATCAATAAGGTAGGATGGTGCCCCACCATTTACAATTTTCCACATCCAGACACATTGCATATACCGAACACGCTGCCCAATGTCCATCCATCCCATTCTTTTATGCATATCTTTACTTTTAGTCTTTTATGAGTAGCGTTACGAAGACTAAGACTAGGAATATAGTTTCATGATTCATTTATATATACACGAATCTATGTAGAAGCTAGATTAACATTACAGACATTACCTTTGTTGTGAAATTATCCTGTTTTGTTAGTGTATTGGTGTTATCGGATGATGGAGGAATACTAAGAGCTGTTCTAGTTATAGAATAACCTCCACTGTAACATTTTGTAAAATATAAAAGTCATTAAAATAGACTACATGTAGTTGCAGTGAGAGGAAATCAAATTAGAAGTAAAATCAGTAAGCATTCAATATAAATTAGTCTAATTACTACTTTTTAAAATCTACCTACTAAAACCATTCATGATATTTACAGGAATGCATTGCAGCTAGTTAGAATAAGAAATGTTGAAAAATGTGTTAATAATTTTTGTTGTTCAAATTGGGCATTGTTCCGTTTTATGATTTGTTGGTTCTATCATTGCATCATATATTATAAAACGTTTTGCATGAATCGAATGCGTTCTCGCAATATGATTGGTCGAGGGCAGTGTTTGGAACTGGCGTTGGTGGATCGAACATTAGCCTGTCGATGTTTCGGGGGGTATAACTGCAACTCAAATACAATTTACTACCATATTTCCTAGGTTGATCGTTTTATAAAAAGGTTACCACACGCTCAGGCGTGTGGTAACCCTTTATTGTTTGTCGTTATGGATTTTGTTAGAGCGCACGAGTTGGCATTACAATTGGACCAAGAAAGAAAGTCAAAAGCAGGAGATTCAAAAGAGGATGACGAGTTCACTCAGCAGGTTTGTTTTAATTGACTAAATGCAGTCTGTTGGAGAGTGTGTGGTTTACACTGACACTCTACAAAGCACCTCATCGTGGTTCGTAAAAGGAAATGCGAGTCGTTTTATCAAGGCTGATAGACGACGTCGTAACGAAGCTTACTCGCTGATATAAGGGAGATTGTTTGTGCAGATTAACTGGGGTGCGTCTAGCCCAACGGTAGAGCAATGGACTGGCAATCCAGGGGTCTTAAGTTGGACCCTCATAGTGCACTTTAGTTTTTCTATGATGAACAATCTCGGTTTCCAACACAGTCCTGATACATTTTGGGTTTCATGCCAAAAACAATCCTTGAAATTGGCCAGCATAGAAAAGAGTATGGTCGAATGTGCTCTAAACAATTAAATGTTCTGGTGTCGTCATATGTGGCAGACATCAGCTGAACACTAAAATGCATCTAGACTGCGTTTATGTCTCCCTGGAATCGATATTAATATAAACGATAACTGCTTTATAAACATGGTAGGGGTCTAGGGGTCTACGCTTGTTTTTAATTCAATCATGTGGTCAAACGTTGTAATGTTTCTTTTTGTTTTGTGTTACTCTACTAGTTCTTGCCGTGTGGTATATTGCTTTGAAGGAGTGTAGGCTGCTTTGACTCCAGATGTGATTTTTAGTGGAGCTGAATTTAAGCTATGTGAGGTTAAAATTGAGCCATAGTGCTTACCGAGGCAACAGTCTGAATCGAGGCTAGTCTGATGCACAGTTGGTGGCATGGATAGATTGTATGACAACAGTGACCTTTAATCAGTCTCATGGCCATGTGCGTGGCGTGTATGGTAGGGAGAGAGCATCAATCATGTGTTTTGGTTGCTGCTGGCAAGCTTTTGACATCTGCCATGGCAAATAGATTTGCTATGAGGCACAACTATTATTATGCCTTGCAACTCAATAAGTGGCGGGGATGCGATTAAGCCCCCTACCCTGTCTCTCCCTCAAATCTTTAGCAGGTAGTCATAGTAAGAATTCCACTGATTTAACAGTGTGACTGGTGCTTGGTTCTGGTGACCGGTTTGCAGGGCTGTAAATACTCACTACAAAAGTAAAGCGTTACTCGTACTCACTACTTTTTCAGTAATTTTGACTGGTAATTAATTACTTTTTCTTAAAAAGTAGTGGATTGGTAATTAATTACTTTCTTGAGTAACGCACTACTTCTTCAAAACAGCTAATTACAAATTACTATTGTGCATAATTTTGCTGCCTTAGACCTGCGTTAGTCATGGCGATTCCAAGGCAAGAAGATCAGATCACACGTCTTCGTTGTCAGATTTCTCTCGTTGAATTTCTTTTGACTTTGTGAGCTGCAATCTGAGCGCTGAAGCTCTATTGAATGTCGCTGACCTCGACTTACAAACCAACCGCGATCTGACCGCGATGAGGATAGCTCGTTGCAGAAGAACTTTTATATCTAACTGGCCTTCATTGTTGCCCTCCCAGGAATCCAGGATTACTTGGACGTGATTGAATTTCTTAGCGAAAAAACAATTCCACTTAGCAGCAACCTTTCTCAAAGGTTCCTCAAATAAGCACTGTTCATGTGTTTTGATTCGTGAGCTGTTGAACTGGCGAAGGTCTACAAAGAAGTCGGAAACTTGCTATACTTATATAACGGAAAGCAAAACTCGGTAACAGAATTTTGGCTTCAAAAAGCAGTTAGCAGTCTAGTAACAAACACAATTTGCAATTGTGATTATAGTAAAGACCTATTTTGTTGCGACTTTTTAAAGAAAAAGTAATTAGTAATTTGATTGCAAATTACTTTTCTTTCGAAGTAATTTTTTGCTAGTAATTGATTACTTTTTATTTCAAGTAGTTTACACCAGGAATTAATTACTTTCCAATCGAAGTAATTTTGGTAGTAATTAATTACTGATGTATGAGTAATTTTACAGCCCTGCCGGTTTGCCATCTCAACTGCTGCTGTTCTCAAATAGACAGTGTGCCATCTGAAAGTAAGCAGCACACGTGTATGGAGCAGAAGCTCTACAAGGATCACTTAAAACACAAGAGATTACACTGTAAATAGATGATTCTGACTGTCACGTGTCTGCCTTTTAATCTTGATCTATGCTCTCGGTTGATTATTGTTTCTTTTACGTCGACAGATGAAGAAGCTCTCAACTGAGAATGAGAAACTGCGACATGAAGTGCAACATTTGGAAACACTGATCGATAAAAAGGTTTGTTTTTGTGGCACTATTTCCATACAACTGCTTACTTGAGCATCTGCTGAGTTCAGGAAGGTTTCTGTGAAGGATTGTCGTTGTTGGTTCTTTGATGTTTTCTTTGCTTCTGCTTTTAGGATACAACACTTTGGAGTAACAAAGCTCAGATTGATGATTTACAAAGGTGAGACTGCTAGGCATGCTATGCAAGTACAGTGAAACCTGTCTATAAAGGTCACCTTTGGTGGGACCTGAAGAAAATTACCTTTATAGACAGGTAGCCTTTCTATCCAGGTTGATTTCTATAGGAAGTGTAAGTTTGGGGTTGTGAAGAGTGGCTTTTAATGAAGCTAAATAACATTTCCACGTAGTTAAAGGCAAGACCAAGATCGTAGTATGAAATCTAGCAACGGGCTAGTCTGCGTCAAGTCATGCTCAGGCTCCTGCCCGACGGAGCTCGCCACGTGAGACTAACGTTAGTGGTCCTGGTTCCGCGTGATCTGGCCATCGTGATCTGGTGGCCTTGCCCTATCCAGGTGCTATAGTGGGTCGCTCATTCTATTTGGATATTGCGAGCGAAGACAGCTACACCACTGCTAAACACACGGAAACAGATCAATGAGGCGTCAGACAATGGAATCGCGCATTTCCCCATCCACCCTGCCTCACCATAAAATATGTATATATTAACATCAAATGGTAAGTAAGTAGATAGATGTTGTTTTCCACTGATTATCAGTGTGACGGTGCCCCTTTGGGTCGGGGTTGTAACAGGGCTCTCATACGAGGAGAATCCAACGCATGTCGCAAACCTCCCATCGGATAGCACCACGGCTGATGAGTTTAATATACAGGTGGCTGCTCTAAAGAGGTGGCCACTAATACAGGTTTGACGATATGTCGTTTCACGACATTCATCAATGTTAGAATTCTACAAAACAGATTTTGGGGTACCGGCAACTCCTATTACTGCATTGGCTTGCACTTTTCTGAATGCACAGAAAAAGTACAGCATTGCTATGGTTTAATAGTGTTTTTATTGTCTGTGCAGCATTGGATGTTTCCCAGGCTACATCTAGACTTGCTTACATAGTGCTTGATTCATTCTCTCTAGCATGGTAGATTGTAAATAAAACTTGTGCATTCTCCATAGCTGTCAGCTTCCAACAAAGAAGCCCCATGGTTAAGAAGTTATTTCTGAATGGCAACAATGAGATTAAACACAAAACAGTTCTTCTAGATGGCTAACGTCACACCATTCTAACTTTTCCTCGTAGAATTCAATTTCCAATATAGAATATTGTTTGTTTTTTTTTAGATTGGTTGATACTTTAGAGGAGAATCGGCTTGATTCAATGCGTAAGTTGTGTTGTTTCATTTATCGAAATACAGTGTTTGTTGCTTACTGAGACCATTGTGGGATCACTCTAGTGTAGATATTTTCGTAGTTAGCAGATGGCTTCATTTGACGTCCTGGTTTTGGTTAAATGAGAAAACCTACAGGGGTAATTGGAGCCAGTTTTAATTATGGTGAATTTAGGAAGGCCTACGGAGAAGAAGGATATCAAGCATATCCAATTGTCCATACTTGGCAACGTGGCCCGCGTGATGAGTGTACGTTTGAGTGGAGGCGGGTTACATAATATTTAAGCAAAATTAAACTTGAGCTATGACATATGGCTTCTGTAGATCCACGTGATCATCGTGGATACTTCAGGTGACCTGCCCGACCTCGTTACCATGTGAACAACTACGATCCCAAGAGACAATCACTCTTTCACAAGTTAGCTAGTTACACAGCCACAAAATGCACGGCTTGCAGTTGACCCATCGCAAGCCATACACATCACAGTTAGTGTATACAGAAGGCCTTGGCATATGCTTAACACTATCCAGAACTCTTGCTTTTGCTTATTCTAGCTGAATTAGGGTGACATTGTGTCCCCATCTTAGTTGAAGCAGCATTATAAAACGTCCAATTAATTTCTCGCAGTCTGATTGGCCGAGAAGCATGATTGGAAATCTAGACAAACACCTTTACCAGTCGTTGGACGCTTTTAGTGAGAAAAGGGATGAACTTTGGGAGAATGACTATTGAATCACAAACAGGAATAACTAATTGCTTATTCAGTCAGCGAAATAGTTCCCGTAACGTTTTATAAAAAGGTAACCACACGGTCAGGCGTGTTTGGATTACATTATCCAAACATTTGAGATGTAGGGATACACTCGAAGCACTACAAACCCCTAAAGGGCTCCTGTTTTTCCGAAACTTTCCTTGTGTCTCCCTACATCATGTGTGTTTGGATCAGACAATCCAAACACCTCTGGTTGTGTAGTAACCTTTTGTTGCACAATTCATAAATATGCTTTGGCACTGTGTTGTTATTTTACTTTCAGAGAAAATGTTTGATCAAGAAGAACGATTAGCCTCCTTGGTAAAGATGCAGGAGTCCAAAGAGATGGAGGTCTCTAAAAGCAAGGTAAGAATGATTAATCCACGTGATGGTTTTGTCCATGAAGGGGAAGTTGAAGGCTAGTTTAGTTATTTGTGTGTTATATGTGTACAGTGAAACCTGTATTAGCAGCCACCTCTATAGAGCAGCCACCTGCACTCTTTATAACCCCAAAATGACACTTCTTATAGAAATCAACCCCTGCTCTGCAGTATACTTTATGTTCCACAGATTGTTTGAAGTAAGCTCTGACATGTATGGATATGAAAGCATTGTAATGCTTGTTGTAAACCTTGAAAAATTGTAAACATTGTGTTTTTCTTGTTATTTATATAGGAAAAACTACTGCACGAAGTTCGTGCTATGCTGACTGGTGTCGCATTCATCAATGGCGAAGTGAGTTAGCAATGATTGTAGGCTTATTTACCATATCTAGAATAATAAACTGTTGTTATATGTCCTGACTATGTGTTGAGTTTAGAGTGAAGACCTTCCCGCTGTTGAAGAGGATCTGTTTGCAATATTGAAAGAGGAAGTTTCAAAATTTATTCGCTGCACTGAAAGGAAAGGATGTGATGTGGTAAGTCTGTTTGATTGCCTTGTCAAGTAAACAGTCGCTTCAACCCCGAGACTTGCTATCTGCAGAAAAATTTTGAGAAGGAAAATGACTTTTATAGACATGTGGCCTGTCTGTCCAGGTTGATTTCTACAGAAAGTGTCATTTTCGGGTTATGAGAAGTGGCCTTTATACACAGGTGACTGCTCTATAGAGGTGGCCGCTAATACAGGTTTGACTGTCATCTGTGGACGAACAAATCCACACGAAAATGCAAAGCTTATCACAAACCTCAAGCTACAGTCAAACCTGTATTAGCAGTCACCTCTATATAGCAGCCACCTGTGTATAAAGGCCACTCTTCATAACCGCGAAATGACACTTTCTATAGAAATCAACCTGCACAGAATGGCCACCTGTCTATAAAGGTCATTTTTCTTAGGTCCCAGAGGTGGCCGTTATAGACAGGTTTCACTGTATCTTATTGATAATGTTATCATATGCGGCTCACACTTAGCATTTACTTTGCACAGTGACCTTACTTTGTATAATTTCTCATATGGATTATGTTTAGACCAATGTACTAGAGACACCTGTTGATATCAATGAAAATCAAGTTGATCCTGTGGTCGTCAGTGAGGAAGCAATCACAATGCAATCTTGGACTCCTACTGACAACCTTGAGCTCTTGAAAGATGCACCACCAGACAGTGATGACACCGTTCCAAGTCACCCAACAATCCAAACGGACGAAGTTATCCAACCAGATAAATCTGATTCTGGATTCCAGCAGGGGGGTGCTGTACCTGCTAATGATACTGTTGCTGCCACACAAGAGCTGCTGCCTGCCGAGACTACTTCAGGATGGGTCTTCCCACCTGGTACAAGACGTCGACGAAGAGGGCTATCAGGTAGGTTTGTACACATAGCGGATGTACCTGTAAACATGATGAAACAAATGTCATCAATGATACATACAAGCACGTTGGTTTACGCAGGTGGAAGCTCTTCTGCAACATTGCAGACGGCAGAGATCATCGCCAATGCAAGCGAGGAGAACTCAGCACCAGTATTTGAAGCAAATAATCAACCCGCCTCTGACATACTGGCGTAAGTTCGTGAATTGTTCTTCAACCATTCTTGTTTTTTCTTACTGTGTAAGTATAGTCAGACCCGAATTTTTCCGCCATATCATTTACAGTCGAACCTGTACTAGCGGACACCTCTCGTAAGCAGACACAAACATTTCGAAAAATTTCTATTGTTAAAGTTCCTTATTGTTGAGCCGTATCTACTGTCCTTGCTGAATGATGTCATCCTCTTGTAAGCGGACACCTGTCCGATACAGACAATTATGAGTGGACCCTTGACTACCCACTTGCGACAGGTTTTACTGTATTATCCTCACTGGTTGATCTCCATTTGCCACACTGCCTTTGCTAGTTCATCTCATTTAATTCCCAACTCATTTCATATCCCACATTTTAGCAGTACTAGTAACGGGATGCTGACCAAATTGGACTGTGTTATGTTAAAAAGTGTGTCCCGATGAAGAAATCACTTTCAGTTGTATCTCTTGTAGTAATGGTTAGTTTTCCTGTTGATCTTTATGAGTTCTCTGATGATGTGATACCCTTTAATATCAAAAGGACGTTCTAGCGCTCCGCTCAACGTGTTCTATGCAATTTCCTGATCCCTCTTTTGCTTTGCCGCTTATTGTTATGCGGATATGAATAAACAAATGACTACTTGATGGAGTTTTCAGTTACAGTGACACCTGTCTATAACGGCCACCTCTGGGACCTAAGGAGAATGACCTTTATAGACAGGTGGCCTTTCTGTCCAGGTTGATTTATATAGAAAGTGTCATTTTGGGGTTATAAAAAGTGTTCTTTATACACATGTAGCTGCTCTATAGAGGTGGCCGCTAATACAGGTTTGACTGTATCAGAAACATGACTGTATTCTTTTAATCTTTCTCCACAGTCCTGTCACGCTAAACGAACAGGATTCTGAGGTCTGTTCAAGAGCTTTCCTTGTTTCAATTGCTTGTTCATTGCAACTTCCTTTTACAGGTCCGTTATATGATTCATCAAATTCTAATTACTTTTCTTCTGTTTGCAGAAGCGATTCAACAGCTTGCTTTTGGCATTCAGAACCGACCAATATACTCTGCATGCCAGAGTTGAACGCCAGGTAAGAACCCAATTTAGCATTGAGGGGATGCCTCGTTGAATTAAATTATTCCAGATGTAACAGGCCCGTCATTTCTTCAACAGGTGTTGTGTTAATGAGAACAGTTCTGTGTAGTCCACCTAATTTTGCAGTGGGGTTAAAATGGGTTAAACTTCCAGTATAACCGAGGTGTAGACTTTGAAGGGAGCTGGGAAATCGATAAACTGCATAAGGACAGATCGTTAACCGACCTTCGCTTTGATTAATTGTTTTTCTGAGAATTTGTCTTTCGATTCGTTCATTTTTGTGCACAGTATTTCTTAGACAATACCAATAGTGGCTGCTTCAAAAGGGGCTTCACATGGTATTTTGTCTCGTGTACAGACACGCAGTCGACAGCTAGCAGAAGAGGATGTCGAAGCTCAACTTCAGAAGATACTCGCTGACATTCAGGTGAGTGGTTCAATGTATGACGTCAAACGCCAGTATTTGACTGAGCTGGTATTTTCGTCTATAGGCCATCACATGACGTTGCTTCTTCTTGTTTCAAATTGCAGGAGTTACGCGGTGCCATTTCTGGGTTCCCCGGACAGGTTTGTGTTATAACAGATGCAGTTTTTGTTTTTCTGTTTCAGAGTATGACAAGCATATTGCTGATTGATTGTGAAATTTTTGTTTCAGAAATCTCTCGGAGAAATTGAGAAGAACCTTCAAGCCATTAGCAAGATGACAAACCGAGTATCGTCTCATTCGGAGTTGCACGGATGCTTTCTTCAGGTTTGTGATGTTAGTATAGGCATTGTGATGGAAAGGAATTGAAATGATCTTCTTTCGATGTAAATAAACATCTATTGAGTTACTATTTGCAGGAAAGGAAAGCTTCGCCTGATATGAATTTTCTGGTATCATTTGCCGACCAACTCAGACGAGATATTAAACAGGCCAAGATTGAGGCAGACGAAATAAGGTTTGTGAGATATTTAACAGTCGTTTTATTGTCTGAGATTTCATGAAGTTTTGGTTGAGGTTGACCTGGTTTTGCAATTTACTTGTTGATTTATACTGACATTGGAAAATGTAAACTTTGTATATGCACTTATGATACACAGTTGTCCTTGGAAAACATCTGTAATTCCAAACCATATACACTGTGCGATGTCTATCACATATTTTGATATATATGTATATTAAACTCATATATCCCCATACTTATCCCTCCCAGTATAATAAGTAATTTGGCCTTGGTGCTTGGTTGGTGGGAGGACCATTGGCTGCTATGCCATGCGGCTGCAGCAACAGCAACATTAGTAACATTTGCTAGTTGCTAATGGTATCGCGAGCGAATAGCAATGACTAGCATGGAGTCAGGCCGAAGCTGGAATGGGAGTGCCATGTGGAACTTGCTCTAGGTCTGCGCGCATCTCTTCCTATGTACAAACTCTAGTTACCAGTGATCTCTGAGACTAGGGCCCATGCTTCCAATCTCAGATCCTGCCGTACAAATGGTGTGAGTTTAACTTCGCTTAGATTTCATATAACCACATTTAATAATATCACCGTGTATAAGCCTAATCCCGGCTTTCCCCCTTAAATTTTCTGTTGCTCAGCAAGTTTGAAATTCTGATTCGTTTACATTTCTAGGCGAAAGGAGTTATCTCAACCTAGCAATGACTTAGACTCAACGCTGACCGTGTCAACAAAACGGGAAAGCATTGACGGTAACGCTCACTGCTTTTTCAGATTGCTATTCATTGTAATTAGACCCCTGATGTGACATCCAAGCATTCAATGAGTTTGTTGTAAACTGTGAATTGTTTGGTTTTAGAAAACGCTTTGGATTCTGAAAAGACGTCTTCCGATGGCAGTCCAAAGGTGCAGACTTAACTTAGATGAAAAGCTGACAGTTGTTTGCTCTCATTGTCGGTTTTTGGTGTGACATATATTTTGCTTCGTCGTCAGCATGCTTCGTCGAGCAGCAAGAACCCATCATTATACTCGATTGCCACGACATTGCTACGGAAGCACCGACTCAGCAAACTTAAACGACAAGAGGCTGTCCCATCGCATGATACGTCCGAGGCGTCAGTGCAAGCTGACAGATATACAGCTCCTCGATCGCCAAAGAAATCGCGGCGGCAATCAAGGTTAGAATTATTGATAGGAATACCTGTCTATAATAGTCACCTTTGGGAATCCATATGAGAAATTATGCAAAGTAAGGTCACTGTGCAAAGTAAATGCAAATTGTGAGCCGCATATGATAACACTATCAATAAGATACAGTGAAACCTGTCTATAACGGTCACCTCTGGGACCTAAGAAAAATGAAGTTTGTAGACAGGTAACCTTTCTGTCCAGGTTGATTTCTATAGAAAGTGTCACTTTGAGGTTATAAAGAGTGGCCTTTATACACAGGTGGCTGCTCTATAGAAGTTGCCACTAGTACACCTTGACACTAGTTATAAAATTACAGTGCAACCTCGTTAATATCACTACGATTTTCGAGCCAAAAATCGTGATAATAAGCGGGTCGTGATATTCAGTGGGTACAAATAGTTGATTTAGACAGAGCTTGGTTCTTAGAGTGAAGTGATATTAAGCGGGTTGTGATATTAACCGAGGTGATATTAATGGGGTTACACTGTAGTCAAGTGATAACTGCTAGATGCTGTCGCTTTTTGTTTCAGGCGAGTCAGTTGTGTCCAGAGCGTGTCTGACAGTCTGAGAGGATTCATTGCCGTCATCACATTAGGATGTTTCCTCTTATACGTCTACTTACATGTCAAGATTGACTTCCAAGCACTCATGAGAAACTTAGATGACAATTATGAATTCTATAGAAGGACATACTCACGCGATCATACTGTGATAGCATAGACGCAGTGACATCAGATGACAACTTGACAAGACATACCTGACATTCCGTCAACCCTTTCATCATCCGTGACCCATCATTGCGACTCTGCTGGTGTCGGTTGCTGTTCAACCATTCAAGAGTTGAATTCATTAGATATGTTATACATGAAATTAGATTGAACAGAGAAACTAGTTGAAATATTGTATATACAGACATCCGCTATGTATTTATTTAAGTGTTAGTAGTGGTTGATATCTCAATAGATGCTATTTTGTCTTTCATTAATTATTACGCGTATTTCGTATTCTTGTATTTTATAGGCCTAATATTTTGTGAATTCTGCGTACAGTGAAACCTGTCTATAATGGTCACCTTTTGGATCTGAAGAAAATTACCTTTATAGACAGGTGGCCTTTCTGTGCAGGCTCATTTCCATGTGTCATTTTAGGGTTATGAAGAGTGGCCTTTATACACAGGTGAACGCTCTATAGTGGTGGCCGCTAATACAGGTTTGACTGTATTCAAATTTTGACACTGTCATGTCAAGATCTCTCTCATAAGATTTCTTAAAATCAAGATGAGCGTTGGTGCTTGGTAGGTTGGGAAGCCTTTGCGAATGCGATTGCGGATTGCGAATGAGCAAGCAAGAGCTGGCGTTGCGAACCTGTGTCTGTCTAAACAGGAAAGGGGCCTACCGTACAAGCACCGGTCACACTGATAATCAGTGGAAGAAGAAAGGCTTAATGAAAGGTGCCTTAATGGCAAGAGATGGTAGAGGATACTTACACCTTTATACTTACGCTTTGATACTTACACCAAGCAAATGCGATTGCGAATGCAAGCTAGCGAATGCTATTGAGAATGCGATTGCAAGCTAGCGAATGCTATTCAGAATGCGAATGCAAACTAGCGAATGCGAATGCAAGCTAGCGAATGCGAATATGTGCAAGCCACAGCGGGCGTTGCGAACCTGTGTCTGTCCAATGTAAGCTCCAAGGTGCTCGGAGAAAGGAACAGGGAGCAACCTGGAGCCTCTTCAAACCTAACCAAGCACCAACAGGTATGTAGCTCATTAACAGTTCATTAACTCTGTGCATACACTTTGGTCACGTGGACACCAGGACCACTTACACAGTTCTAATTCACTAAGAAAATAGATGCGAAATACTGGTTAGAGATTGGGTCGTCAAACGCGTATATAATTGATGGGCTTTGCTCTGCCATCTTCCGAGAATTTCAATCGCTTGGCCTGGTAAAGCCTGGGGCTGCTACTGTTGCCACCCTAATGCGGACGCTGTATCCTGTCACTGTACCTGACAGAGACAATGGGCCTAACACCTCATGAAACTACAATGACAGTCGGCAGTGAGGCAAGAGCTGACCATGGCAAGGATGAAGAACGGTTATGGCCAGTGTCCCCCGGAGCCTCAAATAGGTCCACGGCGCTGTGATCGCTCACAGTGGAGGAGAACCAAGTCTAACGCACATGTAGCAATCCATCAGGAATGGGTCTGTCTTTGACGCCTTGATATGTACACGAAGGTATATAGGTGACTTCAACTTGTCAAATGTCAGATCGTCCACTTGAAGATGGATGGTAGGGTTGAAGAGCTGGCAAGGCTAGACACGATGACCTCTGCTGAACGTAGAGAGCCAAAAGTAGGCTAAGGTGCACACTGCCCCCAAAAAGCTGTGATTGAAGCGGGAAATGTTGTGCTGGTCCACAATCGAGCTGGGGTGAGGTCTGCGACCTTTGAAGATCCAGTACAAAGACCTATCAGTCAATAAACCCCAAACTGTATCTGGGAAATCCTAAGTTTACCACCACCAGGAATATTAAAAGTACGCCAGAAGGACTCAGAAGCCATTTCGTGATTTTCCTTTGAGGAAACACATGATTGTTCAACCAGATGTAAACGCAAACATCCATTTTTCTGTGTAGTAAATGTTGTGTACAATAACTAATCTAATACATCAGCTCTGTGAACGAAAGACATATAGCTTATAAGAATTCGACGAACCAGATGTCGGACAGACAGACGGACAGACAGACGGACAGACAGACAGACACGTGTGGTAATGCAATGTATCAAGAACAAGAAATGTCACCAATATTTCTATTACTGATAAAACCGAGACAAAATTAAGATTACTTTAAATTAAATAACGGCTGTTTCAGCCTATCTTTCAGCATTAATCTCATTCTTCAACAGTCATTCTGTGTCGAGAAGCCATGGCTTAGGACCACCAACATCCGTTATTTGAGATTGGTCTTTTGACGTCATCACAATACATTTGTTAAAATTGTATTACCGACGACCTACCCATGTGACTGTTCCAAGAAGAAATATAAATTAGTAACCTTCTCTCCCATCAACCATTCTTTTTCTGATTTGGAATAAATATCGGCGTTACATTGTCTGGTTTATATTTGGCGTAAGGTGAAACTGGGTGTCCAACAACAACTACATGATTATCTTTGATCCAGAAACGCCACAATCCTTCGTGGAATCCTCGGCTGTCTAAATCCCAAAGCTTGAAACATCGCGCAATGTGCATCCACGTCTCCCAGTCAGAGAAATGACGGTGTAAAATATACATAACGTAAGTCTTGCCGCTTGTGTCGGGGACAAAGTTCGTATTATTACAAGGTGTACTGTGATGGTCCAAGACCTCTGCTGATCTAAAAGCATATCAAATGAAACAGATATAGAAGGACATAAGATTTGGTTTGCAATTTCAACAATTAGGCTTATTTAAACGAATGAGACACAGTAAATACCGTCAAGGGGCCCTATGAAAGTTCAAACAATATAAAAAATTCTGGCTGTACAACGTTTAGGCAAAGTCAAACGCAAGTCATGATTACCTCGGCTATAGATCCATATGTGACCAATGTCAGTACCTCGTGTGACCTCTGACCAGCCTCGCTGTCATGCATTAATTAGGCAATGATAAGCAGGCAGTCATTCTTGCACGAGGTAGTTTGCAATACAGCCACAAACTGCATGCCTTGCAATTGATTCTTGTGCGTCGCAGGTAGTACGCGTCGTAACTGGTCTATATGCTCGATACCTTGTCATATGAGTAATCTCCCCTGATGGCGATGAGTTTAACCTGTTTTAAGTAACGACTTTGGACAAGAGCTCTCAAACCTTGAACTTACTAATTACGATCAGGTCAAAGGTACATGCAAACATGTACATTTCCTTTGATGATGAATTTCGTCAAGAGCCGGCATTGTTGCCAGCCCGTTGGCGATCATGTTGTATGCCTGCCCTGAGTGTCATTGGGTGACATTGAAATTTCCTTTGACGTCGCTCTTTTGTTTTGCTTTAGGGTCGTCGAAGTAACCAAGTTTTACAACATCTTACATATCGAGCCAGACATTGCAAGCTACAAATCTGCCTTTAAAATACTCAAATTGAAGGCAATCTTTAGGTATTACAGTCAAACCTGTCTATAACGGTCACATCTGGGACCTGACAAAATGGCCTTTATAGACAGGTGGCCTTTCTGTCCAGGTTGATTTCTATAGAAGTATCATTTTAGGGTTATGAAGAGTGGCCTTTATACACAGGTGACTGCTCTATAGAGGCGGCCGCTAATACAGGTTTGACTGTAGTGCCAATTATTCCCTTGACTCATTCTATTGATAACGTTCTACTTTTTTAGCTAAAATTGAGATAACAGGTGAGTTGGGACACTAAGCAATGTGAATTAGTAAAGCCAGGATGGCAAATTGAGTTAAACTGATAAAGCTCATAAGAAGTTATTAAGACATAACTCGATTGGATAAATTCACAGCACTTGTGATGAAGACTTACTGGACCAGCCTGTGAAGTTCTTTCTTGTAGTTCTCTTTGTACATGACATCAATGTTCAACTTGACATCCGTTGCGGTATTGATAGCCCGCCTTGTGAAATAAGCGTCCTGAAAATATGCGTTGACGTTCAATCCTTTTGCGCCGAAATGGTAAGTACGCGAGATGTCAGGTATGATACATTCGCGGTCCTTTCGCATCACGCCTGTCCTCATCCACATATCCCAATCCCAGAATTTATCTGAAGACGGCCAGTTTGGCTCTAGTTCGTCTTTGTACAAACGCCGCTTTAGTACCCTGTTAACCATAGAAATAAAAATTATTTAGCAACAAACAATCTACAGCCTCGATGAAAGTAAAAATTCAAATGTTAAATTGCTTTATAAAATGTCAGTTTAGTTTCTAGAAATCTGATTGGATGAGAGGCAACATCGGAAATTCAGACAAAAAAACTACAGTCAAACCTGTGTTAGCGGCCACCTCTATAGAGCAGCCACCTGTGTATAAAGGCCACATTTTAGAACCTCAACATGACACTTTCTGTATAAATCAACCAGGACAGAAAGGCCACCTGTCTATAAAGGTAATTTTGTCACGTCCCAGAGGTGGCCGTTATAGACAGGTTTCACTGTAAACAAGGCTGATAGGCAAAACTGGAAATTCAGAAAAAACAACTAAATCTGTCATTATTTCATGGCTTACAAACTTTGTAATATTCCTTCGGAACGAATCAAGCATTTTATAAAGAGAAATTCTTGAATAGCAACGGTTAGCCTCTCTTTGATTGATCTACATCATTCGACTGCTGCCTTTGACGAGAAAGATGAAGATTTAGGGAGAATGCCTCATGAATTAGAAGCACAAATAAATAATTCTCTATTTAGTCAACAAAATGGTCCGTGCACCGTTTTATAACAAGATTACCGCACGACAAGGCATGTGCTAACCCTTCAAAATAAAGATTTTCATCGTCCAACTGATTCATGTATGTTTCGTAGGTGGTCAACAAGCAAATTATTTATATCATCTAACAAAACTGTCCAAACGTCCAATCCTACATTAAACTCATCACCACAAATAAGCTGTTTTGGCGGAGGTGCTTGGTTTCGGTGGGGTTGCTTCCCCGCGAATGGCAGTAGTCGAGATAGCAAACCTGTCTCCACAACCAAGCACCAGTAATTACACTGTTCAGTCAGTGGAATTCCTATGACTTATACCTGCTAATAAATGTGAAGGAGAGGGAGGGTGGGAAAATTTCTAGCGTCCAAGTCATCATATTTATCGAGGTGCAAGGCCTAGCGTTGCTTGCGATTTGCAGCCAATGCACATATTCCGGTAAAGCAAATGTTCTAGGATCTCACAGGCAGAGGCAATGGCGAGGAGCTGCTGCTCACACCCCACCATCAAGGCCATGTGTGTGGCAAAGAGATTGGTCACAAGAATGTACTTCCTGATGACACAACAAACCTACTGCGCCGCAATGAGACCCGCCTCCATTACAACCCTATGGCAGTTGGCACTATGCTTTAGGTTTAACTTCACCTAAATTACATTTAACTACATCAAATTTTGTAAAAGCTTGTGAGTCATTTGACACTCCACTGTAATATTGTATACTTATAAAACCTTAGATTTGAAGATAGTATCTTAATATTAAACATTGTAACTTGAGTTACCCCGCAGAGGGTGAAATATATATCATCACTTATATACCTTAAAAATTAGCACTTGTATAGATGCCAAGGTCGCATTTAAAAACAAGTGATACAATGAAACCTGTCTATAACGGTCACCTCTGTGATCTGAGAAAAATGGCCTTTATAAACAGGTGGCTTTTCTGTCCAGGTTGATTTCTATAGAAAGTGTCATTTTGGGGTTATGAATAGTGGCCTTTATACGCAGGTGGCTGCTCTATAGAGGTGACCGCTAATGCAAGTTTGGCTGTATGATGCTAGGTGTTCAGGTTCTATATGGGAGCGTACGGTATGAACGATATCAGTGAACACAACAACCAATAACGAATGCAAAACCATCAAGGACTAATTACTGCAACTTACCATCCCAGTCCGGGCATGGTTTCAATTCGATAGAGCATTGCGGGATCCTTGCTTGAATGCTTGTAACCCTGCCACAGTAAAACACAACATGTTCAGACTGTTTACATCAAAACAACCATTGGTGTAACATCGGAATGGTTTACATTTCGAAGAGAGATCATTTTCTACAACCATAATCCTGAAATGTAATTAGCAATTTAGAGTACGAATAGAGTAATTAGCAGTTAAGAGTGCTGGTTAATGCATTTCAACCAAAAGCCATTTCCTGGTGCCGTAATATAAAGTAGAGGTCAACTCTTGGTCAAACAAGCACAGCAATATACAAGTAGAACTGCACAAAGTCAATCCAGGTAATAGAAAGGCATAGAATTATGACAGCATTTAAAAAGTCGATTCACAGCAGCTGAATGGATACTTACAGCCGCTAAATAGATACTTGCGGCAGCTAGTAATTTAAAGTCAGCAGCTATATCACACAGCAGCTAAATAGTCCAATGACAGCAGCTATATGGACATTTGCAGCAGCTAATAATCTGAAGCACCGAGAAATTATAGTTCATGATATCATCGGCGCTGAATCATAGGAATAACCATTTAGCAGCTGTGTTTTTCAGACTATCGCTGTCTGTAATTGTTTGTTGACAATCCGATAACCGATTTCAAGCATAGACTCGCAACAGATCGCACCGTTACATATGGAGTTAAATAAAATTTTTCTGGATTTTCCCAGGCGAGTACAACCACTTAAGGGTAAAAGCGCAAGTAGTCAGATGAGCAGAGCTACACAAAGTTAATATATAAATGAATAAAATTAACTGGATTTCGGTTTGACATTTGGGGTAACGAGATGGCACGTCAGAAACCACCTCAATTTGGTTATGGCTGGTTGTGCTACTGCAAAATATTTACCTGCAACATCACTTCATCTGCTAAAACTACAAGGTCCCTTTTTAAGTTATCAATATCTAATGAACTGCAATTGACTACACGTCCAAACTAGCTTAAGAAGTCAAGAATAATATTATGTCCCCTTCCACATAACATCCCATTTGTGTCAGCGTGGTCTAGTGACTAGTATTTGAACTACAGTGAAACCTGTCTATAAATGGTCACCTCTGGGATGTGAGAAAAATGACCTTTATAGACAGGTGACCTTTCTGTCTAGGTTGATTTATATAGAAAGTGTCATTTAGTGGTTATGAAGAGTGGCCTTTATACACAGGTGGCTGCTCTATAGAGGTAGCTGCTAATACAGGTTTGATTGTAGTATCAACCAGTCAAGTGTTCTGGATTTAACTCCCACGCACGCCGACACATCTATTCAAGTATTCATTGTGTTGTCTGTTATGACATGTTTACTTACTTTTTAAACTGATTTTGCTTGGCAATAATTGAAATATTTTAATTATGTCAGAGCTTGTTTACAACCAGATCCTCCCCCACTTTAGTCTGAAGAGAAGAGGGGATCTTATGAACAAGCAAACATAAAAAATCTAATTCTAGAAAACAAAATGAAGGCAGGTGTAAAGAGAGAATTAAGATTTTTAATCACCTATTGTCTAGTTAGAGCTATCACGTGAGATGCTTCATGTTTCCGGGTGGATGTGTTCCAAAAGAATTTTCCTTGACAACGATGCGTAGTGTGGTAATATTTGTTTTTTGTCTTGTTTTTAATTACAGTAAAACAATATGTCCATTTTCTGATAAAATATATGTTGTTCAATGGTAATATTTGTTGTCCCGTTGCAATTATTAGATTAATCCTCACAAAACCACATAAACTTAGAGGTGAGCTTGGAGATGACACTTCGAATACAGTAGCAGAGAAATAGCTCTTGCCAAAGTTACAAAGTTAAGCGTGACACGCTAAAGTACTACCATCTTATTGACAAACACTAAAGCCCCAGCCACACTATCGCCAAAAAATGCGAGTTGAGAGTAGCAAGATTAGTTGTGTTGTATGCCACACTGCGCTTTCTCGGCTGTGAGTAAACAGCGCGAAAAATGTTCATCTGGGACACTAATTATTGTTGTTGCCTCTGGGCTCAACAGCTGAAGGGGATAGCTGTTCACTTCCTTCTTGTGACATGCTACCAGTCAAATAAGTCCAATTGTAAAAAAGACTAACCAACTGACGACGCTGAATGTTTAACACTAGCTACGAGTTGGCTGCCATGTTTAACTTGTGTGCCAATCTACTGCGCACATGTCCAGCGCAGACGATCGTTCCGCTTGACCAATCACCAACGCCCAAAATGTTTACTTGAGTCCACTCGCAGTTTTCGAGCTGTGCAGTCAGAGTATGTGCCACTTGCCGTGAGTAGTTCGGTGTCTATTGTTCTTCTGCTTGCAACTTCCACCTCGCGCTGTTTTTGCGAGTGTGACCAGGGCTTAAGTCAGACAAATTGATCACAGACTAACCTGATCATTCCATGCCGATATGCAATACAATGACTCATCTTTTTTCAAAACTGGAAGAAGCTGGTTGAAATAGTCAAAGAAATCCTTTGACACATCCAAGTCCTCTTCCAAAATGATCATGTACTCAGACTTTGGATAATGGTCAAATGTTTCCGTTAAAGTTCGTCTGTAATGCTGAAAATATATAAAAGAATACATGGATAAATCTACTAAAACGAATGAAATGAATATTGTAAATGTACTTAACCTACTTAGCCTATCAGATGCAAATGACAATTATTGGACTCGTAAACGAATTATTAATCTCGCAAACATAGGAGCAAAACCAATCTGTGAGAATCTTTTATACGATTCAATTTACCTGGCTTATCCTACAGTTTCGACTGCAGATGGGTGTATGCTGAATGCTTCTGACGTTAAACAGTTTGGCAACGGCGACTGGTTCGTCAAAGAAGCCGTCGACATAAACGGTCGTCATATTGGGATTGGCCCCTGGTACCGTCAGCAGACCCCGCAACATACGATACAAGTAGTTGGGTCGATTGGCAGCAACGACTGCAACTGGCACGGACGTGATCTCGGCACCAGGCATCGCAGCTCCTTTGAGATCGATCGGAGCAGGTTGTTTACCTGCGGAGATGAAAAACAAAAGTTGACGCACACATAACAATAAAAACAACAAAATATTTCCATAAAACAAGCAATTAAGAGCTTATTGTGAGCATATATAACTACAGTGTCAACAAGTTCTTTCGTAATTGACTTTTGCATAAGTAATGAATATAGACCTATCCGTATTATCTAATGGGGGCTGTTCTACAACCGTCGGTTTGGAAGGTGGGAGTCCCCATGCTACTACTCTACATGACAAAACAAGGATCAAAAGAAACATTATACATCAACCTACAAAAGAAGCAGGTTTGACGGGCAAAATTGTGACCTAGGCTTAATACTATAACATATGCCGCTGTGACTATCTTAAAGTGCTCCGGCCACCAAATTTAATATTCCACATTCGGGTAGAGCTCAATGAAAAATACGATTGGCAAAAATATTTTTTCCACTGAGACATTGAGAACCAGCGATATCGACCTCTGAAGATTGACTTCCGAGAATATTTACTACCAGCAAAAAAGGGTGGAGGTCAGAACCCAGGTCGTAATTGCCAGCAAAGTTGGTACGGGAAATTTCCCTTCTTTCAATTTCAAAAATTCAGGGCTTACAATGAAGCTGCATAAAACATGACAACCAGTAAACATAACTTACAAGAACAGACACTTCCATATCCCTCGTATTTATCACAGAATTCCTTCCTTCTGGTTTCATGCGAAGGCCATGAACACCTTTGACCCTGCGGCGCTAAATCTAACATCAGCTGAAGAATGACAGAGTCACCCCACGAGTCTTGTTTCTTCGTCTTCTGTAGTGACTCAGCTAGCCATTGATGGTGCTTGCGGCTTATCAACGCCCAAGCATCTCGCCAACCAAAGCTGTCAATCAATTTACTGCCAAACATTTTGATTTTCTTACGCGATGGTGCTTTCAATGAATAGCTACCTTCGTCCTAAGAAAATAATATAACAAGGAAATAGAGTAGCAATGGCAACATAACATGCAAACAGTAGGACTTGGTTAATACTCTATATTATCTAGATGTCACAAACGTCTGTTTGTTTATATGTTTAATTGTTTATTTATATGTTTGTCTGTTAAAAACCCAGTATCTTCCACTCATTAGCCAGTACGGATTATCCCAGATCTGGGAAACAACGAGACTCAGGTTATGCATGGTTTCAAAACACCCCACACTCCACTAATGCTCAAACCAGGTCAAGGCTAAAGAGAAAGTTAACAGTTAATTAGTTATATATGCTCACGATAAACTAGTGGTATTAATTGCTCTCAATTGGTGCAGAATCTAACAGAGCCGTTCATTAAAATTGTGAATGCCTCCATCTTTGTACTCTATACCAGATAAAGACTAGAGAAGGTTGACGTTTTATAAATTTCAAGCGCTCGTCGCTATCTTCCATAAGAACCATGATGCTTTTCACAGAAAACAGTCAAGACAGCAACTTTACCTTGTTTGCAAAAATCACAACTCTGCCCACTTGCAGCATGTTCAAGAAGAACACCATTGCTTCGTCACTTTTCGGCATGTAAGTGTCAAACACTCGATTGGCCATCACTGCGCCAGATGCCTCGTTTAGAACAATGACATGAATACCTCGATCTGCCGTGTCCAAAGGACTGCTTTCATAAACGCGGATACCATTCACTGAAACGTAGACTTCGTTGGAACTAGATTTTACTTCGAGTTTGACTTGATTTGTAGATGCTTTTCCTGTTGAAAAATAAAAACGATCATAATTATAGAGACAAGCTAGCAAATGGCAGTAGTCGAGATAGCAAACATGTCACTACAAGTCTACTAACAGTCACACAGCCAAGTCAGTGAAATTGCTATGACTACCTGCTAATAACTTTGAGAAAGAGGCAGGCTGCGGAAATTCATAGTGTCCCAGCAATATTTATCGTGGTACAAGACCAGATGTTGCGTGCGATTCCGAGCCAATGCACTGATTCTGGTAAAACAAATGCTCCGGAATCTTGCAGGCAGTAGCAATGGCAAGAAACTGCTGCTCACATCCTGGCAATGAGATTGGTAGCAAGAACCCACAGTCTGATGACACACCACATCAGTTCTGTCACAATAGGATTAGCCTCGGTTACAGCCTCATCACACGTAAGCATCATGGTTTGAGTCTAACCTCACCTGAACTACATTTAGCAACATTTAATCAAAAATAATTTATGCCATTTACAAACATGATACTACTACCTCGTCTGCACCTGCATTACCAAATGGCTGCCACATTAATTACTACATTGTTTTTATGTAGCTAAATGTGATTTAGGTGAGGTTAGACTCACACCATAGAGCTAACTGCGATAGGGTGTAATGGAGGCTGGTCTCATTGTGGCAAAGCAGGTGTGGTGTGTCATCAGGCAGGGCATTCTTGGTAC
>OFHS01000235.1:25401-51835 GCA_900245855.1 Calvadosia cruxmelitensis
CAATTTCTGCTATTCGTTTGTACGCAGCTCCCACAAAACCAAGCACCAATGCCAAAACAACTTATCTATGGTGATGAGTTTAACTTTAATAAGGAGCAACTCTTCTTTGTGAACTTCCGTTGTTGTTGTTGTGTTGTTGTTGTTGTTGTTGTTGTTGTTGTGTTTATTATTGCTTGATCTTTACATCTCGTGTTAGATTTCCAATCAATGCGCTTTGACGATTACAATGGTGACACAAATCAAGATGACGATCCATTCACATCAAAGCTCATGTCATTTGAGGTAACTAATGACTGATTGTTGTCATTATACTTCTAGTGAAAATTAACATGCCGTGGTCAGCATCTTTGATTTACAAGAGGTTGGATATCGTTTGATCTCGCCGCTCACAATTCGATTGGAATGATTGGAGGGCTGAGTGCTTGACTTCCATCGATCTTGTTTCGATGAAAGCTAAAATGGATGCCCCAACTTTTGCAATGAGAGAGCTCTTGTCGTAGCAGGTAGTAATTTCTAACCCCCATCTTGCTCGATAGAAATGTGAAGTTTTAATTCAACTGTAAAGTAGCAGCATAATTGCAAATATAAGCCAATCACGATCCAGTAGCAGCAACCTCTTACCTTCCATTACACCATAAGACGAATGTTAATTTAACCATAATGTAGCTGTTGAAGCTGTTGTTCTTGAGGAAGGTGTTACAAAATATCCGCTATTTCTGGCGTTGTAGGTAAGTTAGAAATTTCTGCCACTGCTGTTTGCTACGAAAGCAGTGTTCATGAAGCTGTTGAAGCAGCTACATTAACTTGCAAATGCCTTGTTTCTCAGTTACAAATAAACTTGTTTAATTTTACACAAAGCTGAGCAGACTTGAGGGTAGTAGTGTTTTCTCTCAATAGACTTGAACAGTAGAAGCTGCGTACAAGCGAATAGCAGAAATTGCTTTGGTGGGGGCTGCTTCCCGCGAATGGCAGTAGTCTAGTAAGGCCCGATTTTAACGCCCGAAGGGCGTGATACATAGTGCCGTTTTGCCCGGGATGATATTTGAAAGACGTTTTTGCAATTGCGGGACCAGGGCATCGATTGCGTACGGTTTTATTGTTAATGGCTGATGATAGTGATGGACTGAATGACAGCAGTAGATGTTCAAAACGTCCTCACCCACCCTACTGTTGGTGGGCCACAATATGGGAGTGAGGAAGTACGGTAATTAATTGATGTACAATAGCATGGTGAGTTACATGTTATTGGAAGGAGAACAAATAAGTGAGCATACAGATTTGGGGCTATATGATGCAACACAGTAGGAGGAATAAATATGTAAGAAGGTGAAGAAGTAGAAGTAACGTTGTGGAAGACGGGAATGCTGTAGTGGAAATTGACGTTAAAAATGGAAGAGGTATGGTAGCTTGTAAGGGAGAACAATGTATGTGTTCCTAATATTCAAAGTTAGGAAAGGAAATGAGGAAAGTAGCTGATTTTCCCGTAAATTTGTATAAACATGCTGTTAAATTTGGGCGTTTGCCTTTGCAATTATATCTCATGGTGCCAAATGATATGGAGATAGTGATTAGTGGTATGTAGTTACATGTTTATAGTTACCGGAACAAATGTGTTATTAAGGCAGTAAGATATATCAATCGATAGGTGGTGATATATGTGGGCTCTGAATGTGTTGAGTGAAGCTTGGAAGATTTCATAGGAAGTGAATTCATGAAGGTGTAATATGATGAACATGATAGATAATCATGGTTAGGGTGAAGAATGTCATAAATCGCTTCACTGAAGCAGACAGGAATCTGCTTCAGTGAAGCGAATGAATGTTTATCAGTCTAAGTGATTAAGAGCAGTTATTAATGTCTGAGTTATTAATGTTAATCACTATGGAATGATGATCTTTCGTCTGTTATTCTGATATCCGTTAATAAGGTAAGTAACTTTTTGTCATGAAACAGATAGTCGAGATAGCAAACCTGTCAATACAGGTTACAGGTACAGGTTATACAGGTTTGACGAGGGATCTCGATCCGTAATGAAACAATGACCTTTGTTTGTTTTTGTCTTTTACAGCAAGGCGGTGGAACGTATACCCCCGTCTGTATCGGCAAGAATACTCTCAAGAACTTGAAACGAACCGAAGTGTTCATCAAGCGATGGCCAAAACCAAAAAGTTACCAATATTACAGGAATATCCTATCATCGATTTTTATAACAATGTGCAAGTCGTGCTTCCGTGTGAGTAGATTACTACATGGTTTGTGAGATTATTCATTTAAGTTATTATTATTGAAGCCCTCTATTTAGTAGGACATCTTCAGCTATTGTAGTCAAAATGAAGTCAATGGAATAAAATTACAGCGATCCTTCGACAGGTCCCAATTTAATCGAGCGACGACTAGTATAGTCTAATTGCTGTTTGAGAATATATCCGATTATTTGCTATATCATACCATCTGTTCATTACACGCTGTCATCAGGATAAGAACTGTTAACCTTGATCGATGGTTCATGTATTGTTATATTGACGTCCACACCATAGACAGAATGACAATGGTCATCAATGAAGCTGTCAATCGTCAACAAAGCAACATTACAGATTCCCAGTTTTTCACCAATTATAAGAAACCGACAGGATTTAGAACTATTAAACTGTACAGTGAAACCTGTCTATAACGGTCACCTCTGGGACCTGAGAAAAATGACCTCTATAGACAGGTGGCCTTTCTGTCCGGGTTGATTTGAATAGAAAGTTTCATTTTAGCGTTATGAAGAGTGGCCTAATACAGGTTTGACTAATACAGGTTTGACTAATACAGGTTTGACTGTATTGATTCATTTGCTTATTTGTTCTTTCCAGATGTTCCACACGGAAGACTTTGAGTTGGCCGTCCTCCAAAATAGCCACTGTCCTTTTTGCAGACAAAACCCCAACGAGCCTTCACTGTAATGAAGCTGGCTGAGCGAATATCAGCAGATTCCGTTGCTGCCATCCGAGATAGCTCATCCCAATCCCTTTAGGGTCTGGGACTGAGTTTTGTGATTGGTTGCCATAGTAATTGATGCACTCCTCCATTGTCAATAGCATGTTAAAGTTCTTTACAAAACAGTAGCAAACTGTAAATACATTATATGCAAACGATCTACTTTTGTCTCTGAAGTTTTATCATTCTGGGGAGAAGTTTTGCACACACACACATGTTTTTGAATGTGGGAATGAAAAATGATCTTATATATCAATGTTAGTCAAGCAGTACATGTCGTTTCTTGACATCCAATCTTATTAATTAAAGTTCCAAAGAGAATTAGCATGTTGTTAGATTAAGCAACACTGTTTGAGACAGCTCCAACTTCCTCCTTTGATGAAGTCAGCCGCTTTTCTAAATCCATCAGGCCAAATGTAGGTTGACGGAGTCCGCGTAGGGAACTGAGGACAAGTGGAGCATGTCTCAGCCGCCTAATGGAACCATCATGGACTGTTATGTTGTTTGACAAGGTCCATTTTAGAGCAAGCAAAATTTAAAGTCGATGCTTTCACTTCTTTTTCAAGCTGTTGTAGCTTCAGGATGGACAGACTGTTGAGTGTTCGCCTATTACTGCAACTATCCTATGCCTCTCTCTTATCTCTCTCTTAGGACAGTGTTGTCTGCTCACTGTAGGCAAACAACCCGTTCCTCTTTATTTTAACAACTTTCTGGCAAACAGTTTGCCACAAGGAACGATTATTTACAATAGAAACAGGATATTGACCAAAATCACGACAAAGTAAATCATGAAACATAAACATCCTATGCCTGCATGTGTGTGATTGAGGTCCCTACATAATGACGGACTTCTAGAGCTGATTTATTCTGGTTTCAGTTTCCAACAATGTCGCGTCGCTATATTTATTAGCTCCATTTAATAGCTGAACAAGAATTAACTCAATACAAGCTTCATGTTATAATTATGTCAAGCCCCGATTGAGCATCTATTTTGTCGTGTGCAATGTCGAAAACGAACGTTTTCCCATAAATAGCCCCTTGTAATTTCATCGTAATGTAAACAATGGCCAGCTTCAAAAACAACACATTTTCCAGTGCTGCTTTTAAATTAGATTTCTTTTTTGATGCTTTGAATATAAGCAGTACAATGAATCAATGAATCACAATTCGAATATTCAAAATAATTACAACTGTTCAGGTTAGCCAGCACCTCAGATACCATTGTTGTTAACAAAGGAATAAATCACTTCATATCATTCTTAATGAATAATTAGAATCAAATTAAAATTCAATTATATATTTTCTTCAGCGTTTTCTGATGTACTGCACGTCACGACGTCGGTCATTGTGGAATTCCTGACAAACTGGAAATCCGTAAGGTGGCCTCGGTTGACGTTTGACAGCTTCGTTGATGACCATACGCATACCAGTCATAGCATGGAAGTCAATATGACAATGCATAAACCATCGACCAGGGTTATCTGTTCTTATTCGAACAACAGCGTAACCTCCGGCTGGTATGATGAGGGTGTCCTTACGAGGCGGGTTAATCAAATTGAGGCCTGGAATGTTACCGTGTTTCCATGATTTTCTTTTCCATCCTGCACTATTGCAATAATTGAGCTTCTTGTTGCCATAGCATCTGATATCGCGTGTAGATTTGCCAATTTTGCCTATTTTTTTGTTGATGTCGGGAAAACCCATCTTGAGAACGTAAAAGCTGTGTCCATGCATATGAATCGGATGGCCTACATCTCTTCCTTGGCCAACACTCGTCCACACCATTTGCATTGTCTTATTGAAACCAACACTCAGTGTGTGATGACATTTGCAAATTGAATTCTTGCTACAATTCTTATTCCGGCAACCAATGTTTCCAATTTCTTTCGGCTGAGTCAACACCGGAACAGGAGGTAGCTTGAACACCTTTCCATTGATGGAACCACGTACCGCAATGTTTCCAGGAAATGCAAAGTTCAAGAAATGTTCCGACGAATCTCCACGGACATATTTTGGTGTCGGCTCAGGATTCTTGGCCTTAAGATCATTGAATGTGATGCAGTTCATCTGGTTGTGTGGGTGAAATGTACCAAACTGACAATTGACGATATCACATGGGTTTTTTGTTGTGCATTTCTGGCGTTGAGTGGTTGGTTCGGTTTCATCGCACGCTCCTTGGTAATGAAGAACTGCCTCTGTTTTTTTGCCTTTGATACTTGGTTGACCCACCTGCCAAGAAGAAACATTTGTCAATTAATTCAGCTGCACTTGAGTGTAAGCATGTTTCAAAAATAAACAATTTCAAATAGCAATCTTTATTTGTAGCATTTCAATGGTTCAATAATGCTTCAAAGCATTTCTTGCATTCGTTGATAAAATTAGTGAATTTTCGCAATTGAAATTCTTACAAAATGCAGCTACAATTCCTGATTCCGAAAAACGAACGCATAAACCCAGTAAATTGCATTGCTTTAACGTTTAAAGGAACATTTCTTGTAGGTGGTCGCTCAAGACAGGTGGTCATTAAAGACAGGCCAGACTGAATAAGTGAGCATCATGCTGAGTTACAAACGATTCTCAAATGAACCTTGAGACCTGGAAATGATATTCTTCAAATGTATGTAAATGTATGCAAATGTATGCTGTAACCACCTGCATTGCCACATCAATGTTTATTCATGATAAATTAGACTAATTATACTTCTCGTCTTCTTAATTTGAAATTGTCTTCGCTGCAATATAGACGTCTTAATTGTTGCAGATCTTGTTTTTTTCTGCCAGATCGCGTATGCATACGTTGATTTAAAATTGCCGGCGGATGTTGTAATTAATCCGTTTCCGATAAATCGACTCGAGGACATTGCAAGAAGTTTACATCGTAAGATATCACGCACAGATGCCCCACCATCATTTCATTTCTTTTCCGAAGGACAATCTTGAACGATCTTCCAGAGAGTGTCGTCATTGCAAGAACATTGAACCAATTCAAATCAGAATTATCTCGTGTTAATTTGGAAGATTTTATAGACATAATGTATTCGTTTCAATGTCTCTTGCCAGATATGTATACAATTGCCGATGTATTACAACAACATGCATTGCCAGTTGTCCGTACAGCGTAAGAGCTGTATGCATATAGCCTGGTACATGTGAATTCTTTGTTTTGAGCTTTGTTGAATAAAGAATTTATATCATAGAATCCATACTATAGATACATACAATCAGTTTCGTCATACCTCTAAAGATTCAGCTCGAATCCAATAATTGCCCACTTTCTTGTTCGCAGTGATGAAGAAGTCGAACCTTTCACCGGAATGAACGACAATCGATTCCACTACTTTCTCTTCAAGATCATATCCATCAGACGCTGTCAGTGTGAGCATGTGGTTATCAATGGAGATCCGAAGAGCTTTCAATGCCGCTGTTCCAATAACACGAAAACGGTAGACTTGTCCTTGAGTCACGTTGAGCCAAGTCAGTGGCGTCATGTTTTTAATACCTAGAAGAAATGACACACACACAGATGAGATTGTGTTATCATTTTAAGCCCCTATGGACCCCTTTTAGTCAGTCTATAATTCCATTTAACTGAAAAATACATTTTACTGGCAACTATTAATAAAAAATTAACTTTGATAAAATACATAATTCAAATAAATATTACAGAGAAAACTTGTCTAGAATTATCTACTGACAAATTACTCAATAAAATTACAAGAACGTGAACCTAAAATTACCTATAATCACTGATTCAAAAATTCTATTTGCAAACTTAAAATGTCTTCCAGCTGATAGATTGATAAGCTTCAAATTAATTTTATATCTGTGCTAAAATCAATTAATTTTAAGATTAAAAAAATTATGCACAGACAAAAAAGATTGTAAAGTACCAGACATTGTTTTGTGGCGGTCTCATCTAGCATTTATGTCAGCACTCAGATCGCCAGTCAGTGTTCTCCGTCAATCGCAATAAATATTATGTTTTTTATAACATCATTCTCTTGCAATTGTACTCTCGAGCCTTCGGACGAGCTGGCCACCCTCCGTTGTATCTGCCACAATTATATATTAGTGGGCACGAGCAAGGTCGATTTCATTGCAAGCATGAGCTTGGCCATCCAGCGCAGAAACGTCGAGAGCGTACGAGGCATATTTGCAAAAGTTGAATAATCGCTAGTATTCATTAGTTTGTCGAATTGAGTAAAACATTTGCTATTTTGAAATTTTTGAGTAAAAATATTTTCTTCGTTTTGCTGTGTATTAGTGTTTTTAATTTATAGTTGTATTTAAATAAAATAATTTTGAAAAAAACTAAAATCAATAAATTAATTCAACTTTTAAAAAAACACATAATTTGAACGACATCGACTCGCCTACTCTCTTTATACAGTATAATTATACGCTTAAGCTTACTTACATGTACCTTTCAATGTTACTTATAGTGGCCCAACATTTTTGCGCCTGAACTTTAACAAGGCGGAACTACTGTAAGCGTATTAATACTTCATTCCTGTGCAAAGCACTGTATCACATTTAGGACTTAAAAATTGCAATAATTATACCTGTGTCTGGGTCAGTCAATCTCCCTCTGCCGTTGATTAAAACCGATGCCTTTGGTAATGGCAAGGCATCGCCAGGAGGGACACCATTTGTTGGATCAACAACCACATCTGGACCCCCTGTGAGTATTTCAAGGTTGGTCTGAAACGAAACATATCACACATTTGTTTAATCGTTGAATGTTGGACTCCTATATATATTTTCTTCCCCTTTATAATTATTATTATTTTACTCAAGCCCATATCAGTCATCCAAGCAAACAATTTATCCACTCTACCGTATGTACACTTTGGAATAATCAAATAAATCGAATAATTAGTCATCTTATCAAATTATTATGCATAATTAATTTAAATTATGATTGTAAATTATCCTAAATTATACAAATATGAGATTACGTTTTGTGTTGGAGGTAGAAATTAGCTTACAGTAGGTGTATTTACATTGATCAAAGTCGCACACATTAATGAATAGCTACGAATTTTCTAAATATATCATATTTTNGGCATATTTGCAAAAGTTGAATAATCGCTAGTATTAGTGTTTTTAATTTATAGTTGTATTTAAATAAAATAATTTTGAAAATAAATCAAATCAATAAATTAATTCAACTTAAAAAAAAACATAATTATTTGAACGACATCGACTCGCCTACTCTCTTTATACAGTACAGTGAAACCTCGTTAATATCACTATGGTTTTCTAGTCAAAAATCGTGATAATAAGCGGGTCGTGATATTAAGCGGGTGCAAATAGTTGACTCAGACAGAGCTTGGTTATCAAACTGAAGTGATATTAAGCGGGTTGTGATATTATCCGAGGTGATATTAACGGGGTTTCACTGTATATACGCTTAAGCTTACTTACATGTACTATGCAATGTTACTTATAGTGGCCCAACATTTTGCGCCTGAACTTTAACAAGGCGGAACTACTGTAAGCGTATTAATACTTCATTCCTGTGCAAAGCACTGTATCACAGTTAGGACAAAATTGTAATAATTATACCTGTGTCTGGGTCAGTCAATCTCCCTCTGCCGTTGATTAAAACCGATGCCTTTGGTAATGGCAAGGCATCGCCAGGAGGGACACCATTCGTTGGATCAACAACCACATCTGGACCCCCTGTGAGTATTTCAAGGTTGGTCTGAAACGAAACATATCACACATCTGTTTAATCTTTGAATTTGATTTGATTTGATATATTTTCGTAAATTGAACACGAGAGGCAAATACAGGATACAAAAATATCACTTACATACAGCCTATAAAAGTTTACAGTATTTTGCTAAATTTACTTTGTCTAAACCCTTGGTCTAAACGACATTTGAAACAAGACAATGTTGGGGCAGTGACAACATCATCAGGTAGATCGTTCCACCCAAGGTTCCACCATGGGACCACACGGGAGCAAAAGAAGTTCTTGATAAAATTATTTGCATTTGCACGGACTGGCATGTTATTCAGCTTCATGGAATGACCACGCATGGCATACTTGCTGACTTGAATGTTGGACTCCTATATATATTTTCTTCCCCTTTATAATTATTATTATTTTATTCAAGCCCACATCAGTCCTCCAAGCAAACAATTTATCCACTCTACCGTATGTACACTTTGGCATAATTAAATAAATCGAATAATTAGTCATCTTATCAAATTATTATGCATAATTAATTTAAGTTATGATTGTAAATTATCCTAAATTATACAAGTATGAGATTACGTATTGTGTTGGAGGTAGAAATTAACTTACAGTAAGTGTATTTGTATTGATCAAAGTCGCACACATTAATGAATAGCTACGAATTTTCTAAATATATCATATTTTATTTACAATTATACATACTGCATATATTACCATAATTATACTTTCATGCAGTGTGCATGTTATAACATATAATTTATACATAAAACATTAATAATTATTATAGTTTATGTAAAAATATTAACATGTAAAATTTATATCAACTATACTTAAAGATTGATTCACCACAAACTCTAATGAAATCAATCAATGTTTTCTATTAATGCATCGCAGTCTTAAGACATCTAATTACATAAACGATGGGATTTTTGATGAAAAAGCAAAGGAATTCATCCATATTGGAAAACAATTATCGACGCCACAGGAGAAGCAAGGTCAAGGGCTTACCTTATTCAAATATTAAGTATCGCAATACAGAGGGGTAATGATACAAGCGTTCTTGGCGCCCTCACAGCAGGGGAAAGCTTGCAAGAAATTTTAATTTTGTGAATGCCACTGGTTCATTTCTTTTAGGTAATATTGTATTCTTTAGCATTTAAATTTGTTACGCAGAATGTGACTGCGATTTTATTGTATTGTAGATTTATAATACTGGGAATGTCGCTATAGACATCTAATGCTGCCTCGGTCCTGGGAACTCTCCCATCTAGAAAACTGTTGAGTATGAAGTTTTTAATTTGTAAATAGTTCGTAAATAGGTTGTTATTTTAGAGGTTTTTATTTAATTTAGGATATTATTGTATTTTCTTATTAGATTAAGTTTTATCTATTTATTTCTGATCTTGTATTGTTTTAAACTCTCGAATAAAATATTATTCAGAATAAAAAATAAATAAAAAAGTTCAGCTGTAATTTACTTACAAGTGATGTCTTGTGTTCCCAATCGCCAACAATCATGATGTGTTCTTCGATTTTTGGGACGTTGGGTTTTGGTTTCTCTCTAATGATGAATGCTCCCTGAACGCCTTCCGTTCTCTGTTCAGCAATATGAGAGTGATACCAAAATGTCCCCTTTGGCGAAGCCTAGTGATGAGAGGAAAATCAAATTTATATTACGTCACACGAAATCAGCCCTGACACAAGCGACCACCCAAGGTGTCAATGATCAGTGATTTGCTAATAAATGTGGTCGCTTTAGAAAGGTAGATGCTATCTAACCCTAAATAGAGCCCGAGACATAGACACAAATGGTCGCTTAGTACAGGTGGTCGTTAAGACAGGCTGCTTGTGTATTATAGGTTATCTTGCATGAATCCGGCGCTTGACGAGGCAAGATCACTCGCCCTAAGCATCACATAAATGAGAAAAAGGCAATAGAATTTCTACTTAAAATCAACCTTTGCATAACGATCAGATATCAATAGCATTCAATAAACAAAGAATCATAATTATAGCCAATTTGAGTTGACAATATCAGCTGACTTCAAATCGCTGTATCAAAGTCGCAAATGTCTAGCTAACTAGCAGTTACATGTATCTCGAACCATGATGATACAGTAGATAACTTTTCAAATTGGGTGCTCCTGCATCTGGATTTAGAAGAGACCTCCAGATGACAGGTAGTTCGACTGTATGGGGAACTGAAGGTTTCTTATCAACATTAGAATTGAACCCTGGCCTTCGTTTAAACTGTAGAACTTTTACCCAAACTTAATCTACTTTTGACTAGTAAAATATCAATATCATATAGTAAAACTTGTCTACAATGGTCACACTTGGGACCTGAGGAAAATGACCTTTATAGACAGGTGGCCTTTCTGTCCGGGTTGATTTCTATAGAAAGTGTCATTTTGTTGTTATGCAGAGTCACCTTTATACACAGGTGGCTGTTCTATAGAAATGGCCGCTAATACAGGTTTGACTGTACCTTGAAATGATAGGTGAATGACTGTCCAGGCATGATGGGGCATTGAGTGATGTAACCAATGCCATCCATCCATGGCGTTCCTCTTTGATGAAGACCATGCCAATGAAGAGATGTCGCTTCCGTTTCCAATTCATTAAGTACGTGAATCGTCAGCATTTGATTCTCGTAAACGATGATATTTGGTCCAGGGATTGTCTCGTTTACAGTCGTAACAATTCTCATTTTACCATCGGTTGTGATAACTTCATCTAACGGAATATGAGTTGTAAAATTAGATGGATGCTCGTCGTTCCGATATATTCTTCCATCTACGGCTTTCAGCATCTTCCCTTGATGGACCATTGTCATAGCTTTCTTGATGTATAACCAGAATTCACAATGATTGTACTCTGGACGGCAATCGCTTGCATGACTCGTTGCCAAGACGGCCGCGACCAGCAGAAGCGATGTCAGCATGTCTGAAGCAAAATAAACATACGTTCATCAAAATCACAACTGATATTAATATGATATTGTATCTATGTCAATAATGCAGTAATTAGATACAGAGTGATGTCCTGAAAAGTCAAATTCCCCTTATGAAATTAAGTATTGAGTAACAATATCGATTTCATCGCAAACTTAAGCCTAGCCATCCAGCGTGGTAACGTCGAGAGCGTCCGCGGCACATTTGCTCAAGTTGAATAATTGCCAGAATAACGGTAATCAGTAATTTACATTGGTATTTAAAATAAAAATTTACATGCAACATAGGAGATAATCCGGTCTTAAATTAATTGTGCAAGTTTGCCAAAAGCAGAACTTCACCCACGCTTGTCATATGACGACCAGGGAAAGGCAACGCCCTTCTCTGACACTCATTCCAATGTCATTGATGCTGTAATACGTCGGTTATAAATCCCTTTCCAAACACACATCAATAGTTACGTGAAACAGCAACGTTTAGCATTTGCACCATTTCTACAAACACGCCAATCGAACCAAATAAAAGCGATAGCGCTGTTCCGTGTTGCTCTAAGAGATCAGAGTTTAACAATTTTCCTTTATCGAGCGAGCGAAGTTTGAAATACATTATGTCATGCAGAGGATGCCAAAGACTACATTCTAATAATCAAAACTCAGAAGAAATGTATGAATTGCCAAGATAAGCTAGAATCTGTGTTTGTAAAATGTTAGACCTAATGTATTACTGTACACACACTTAAACACCGTAGTCGGACAGAAATTCATATTACAACGAGTGTTGTTTTTATCAATAAGAACATCATGAAACAGCTCGATCAAGTCTGATAAACATCAATTTCAAAACATCAATAATAATGAAAATCAATAATCTGAAATCAGTGTTTACCTGTTCGTCTGTTGTAGAGCTCTCTTCAATCTTTCACCGGCTGATTTCACGATGCTGCCTTGATAGAACTAATGAAATGTCCTAGAAAGGGGCTTATATACCCACCCCTCTTGCCCTGATTAAATCGCGAAGTGGGCTTGTTACCATGGTAGCAATACCCACGCAGAGTGACACCATTCGCGCTAAAAACGGAGCACTGCGCACATCTCCCATAGCAACAGGTTGTTGCTGAGCACGTTTGTTAATTTGAAAACATTACTTCGTTACTCGGGAAGAAGTTATTTTTTTTATAATTGGAATTTGTTTGAAATTAGTAAAACCCAGCTTTGCCTGTATTAAGCTTGCAGGTAGTTAAACTTCTTTACTGTCGACGCCAGAAAGCTGCGTAATTTTATCAACTATGATTTTAAAATCATTTGAGAACAAGAAGCTTAATTTCTTTCAGAAAATTTCAAGAACATTGCACAGCTGGAAAAATCAAAGATTCGTAGCAATGCGTAGTCAGTTTATGATGATACTGCAGTTTTTTCCCTGTTTCTCAGCGAGCTTGTGTGACAGCTCCAACACGAATCGCTTTAAAATACCTAAACCCTTTCCCTTCCAAATTCTTAAACGATTCACAGCTCCTTGAAATATAAAAGTTGTTGGAAGCTGATGTAAAAATATAGAGTAGAGAAATTAGCTCTGTTCAATTGACCTGGTCATCATTTATTCTGAAATCCAGTAAGCTATTTAATGTTTTTTTTTCACGGAGCAGATAATCCTGCATCTGTCTCTGAGCTCAGACAAGAGAAAATCATTAATTTTGAATCTCAACATTTACAACGATTTCTAAACACTTGGGAAACCAAGACTGATGATTTGCGTCCAGCAAATTACACGGAAGCTAGGCTACATTCGTTTCACACGCAACATCACAAATATTTGCAAATGCTGTTCATATGATGCGTGGGATATTACACTGACCAGGGATATGTTGATGTTCACGCGCTGCCTGTTGCTATTGACAGTGGCTAGGGAGGGACAATCTTGCACGAATAAATCAAATTTTGCCTAATAAGCTTTGGTGGTGAATTATTTTTCCCCCTCCAAAAATTCACTGAAGTTCTCTCTGGTGTTCTGCATGCAAGCTAATTCTTGAGAGAGATACGTATGCTCTTCGCATACTTTAGACAACTTCTCGACCCTGTTCGTTTGTTTTCGTGTTTGCAACTCCATTCTTGTAAATTCATAAGTCAAAGTATTTCCAATGGCGTAGCACTAACAACAAAGAAATGCAAAATTTGTACAAGAAATATTTGTTAACATGATATTTTAAATTTATGTATTTTATATTTTTCAAATTTTGATAAACTGACAAATTATTTAGCTGACAGGACTTTAATTAGCTGTAGAAAGGTTGATAAATTGAGTAGAAGGATTTCTGAAGCCCAGACAATTAGACGTGTAAAAACGAAAAATAGATTTCGTTTTCAACATGCGTTATCTTGAAAAGCAAAGTAGAGGATCATGACCTCCAAGTAACAGTTACGAATTTCTGTTTGACGGCCACTATGACCTGCGCTATGGAGGTCACGATGGCTGCACTCTCTTATCTTTGTGTAATATTTTCTAAAATTAGAAAGTGTGCAAAATATCAACTGACCTCTGTATTTGAAAGTCCTGTTGATATTATTTAATTATTTATTTATTTTGAAGTGTGAGAGGCTGGAAGAAAAACTGCTCTGTGAAAAAGCTTTAGCTTACCAGCAGTCTTCCCAGTCTGCCCTGTGGCTGCGAAACTTGGACGTCAGAGTATACTTTCTTAGAATAGGTGAGTGAGTTCAATAAACGAGACGGTTTTTGAATATTTTATCCAGCAAAAAAGTCAATTAGGCGAACCCAGGAAACACAAGACGTCTTTGTGATATACGACCGACGTCCAAACGTCTTGAGAGCGTCCATGGGACGTCCTACCCAGTAAACACAAGACGTCTTAACGACGTAGTAATCACACGTTGCCAAGGTTACTAACTGGCGACTCAAGGCCCCAGAGATTACACGAATAACAATAATATAGATATTCTATGTTCTAAATTTTTGCCTTTTCAAATAGAGAATTAACCCCTTCTCTTGCATATTCTTCAATTTTCCACAATGTCCAGCTTCAAGAATACAACAAATTCTCTATAATATTTGTTAGAAATATATTTTTTATAAATCCTTTTTTAAGACCAATACATTCGAGTCATTGAATTACGCATAAATCGAATAACATTACAATTTGCCAATGTACCGCTCAGTAACTGCAAAGTTAGCCAGCACTTCAAAGGTCACTGATCTTAACAATAGCATAACATCTAATTTGCAATGAATCAACGAATGAAGGCAATCAATTGATTGTTCTGCATTAGTGATTTCGTGAGTACTACGCATGCGTAGAGTATCTTCACTTTCTTTTGTATTGCACGTCCCGATATCGATCGTTGTAGAATGGCTGACAAACAGGGAATCCATAAGGTGGTTTCGGTTGACGTTTGACAGCTTCATTGATGACCATTGTCATTCCGTCTATGGCATGGACATCAATATGACAATGCATAAACCATCGACCAGGGTTATCTGTTCTTATTCGAACAACAGCGTAACCTCCAGTTGGTACAATCAGCGTGTCCTTACGAGGCGGGTTCTTCAAATTGAGGCCTGGAATGTTACCGTGTTTCCATGATTTTCTCTTCCATCCTGCACTATTGCAATAATCGAGCTTCTTGTTGCCATAGCATCTGATATCGCTTGTAGATTTGCCAATTTTGCCATTTGTTTTATTGGTTGCTGGGAAGCCCATTTTGAGTACGTAGAAGCTGTGTCCGTGCAGATGAATTGCGTGGGCCCAACTCCTTCCGTGACCAATGTTCGTCCATACCATTTGCATCGTCTTGTTGAAGTTGACCTTCAGCGTGTGATGACATTTGCAAATTGAATTCTTGCCACAATTTTTTCCCCTGCAAGTGATGTTCCCGATTTCTTTCGGCTGGGTCAATACTGGTACGGGGGGCAGTTTGAACGCTCTTCCATTGATCGAACCGGGGGATTCAAACGGGCCAGGAAATGCGAAATTCAAGAAATGCTCCGATGAGTCTCCACGGACAAACTTTGGCGTTGGCTCAGGATTCTTGGCCTCTAGTTCATTGAATGTGATGCAATTTAAATGTTGATTTGGATGGAAGAGAAGGAACGGACAATTGACGACATCGCATGGCTTTTTCATGGTGCATTTCTGACGTTGAGTTGTTGGCTCGGTATCATCACATGCTCCTTTGTAATGCAGAACTGCTTCGACTGTGTTGCCAACCACACCAGGTAGACCATGCTATCAACAACAAAAGCACACAACGTCAATAAAATCAATTACCCGCCTTAACCATTTAACACCCATAATTTTTGTTGAAGTGTTCAGCAGGAATATTATTTCTTTTAGCTACAGCTTTCCGTCAACTGGAAACTTGTTATCAAATTCAACTGTTTTCTCAACGATGGTAAAATAATAATCTTCAGTTGCTTCTAGTGAGCAGTAAGACTAATGCTTTTCAGTTGAATGATCTATGAAATGCTGCATTGCATTCAAAGGCATGTATTCAAGCGACCATCTGCATTGAACGACCACCTTAGATAAACGACCACCTGAGTTGAACGACCACCTCACTTTTCAATAGACTCAACTCAACATTCAATACATTGTTTTCAATCCTCCAAAGTTTCAGCTGTATTTTACAACCACCTGCGTTGTGTGACCAATTCTATTTATCTCTTTGGTGGTCGCCTAGTACAGGTTTGACTGTAATTAGACTACTGTAAGTACAGTATAATGTCGTCATACCTCCAAAGTTTCAGCTCGAATCCAATAATTCCCAACCGTCTGGTTTGCAGTGATGAAGAAATCGAACCTTTCACCCGGATGAACGATAATCGATTCAACTTCAATCTCTTCTAGATCGTATCCATCAGACGCAGTCAGAGTTAGCATGTGTTTGTCAACAGAGATCCGAAGAGCTTTTACTGATCCTGTTCCAATTGCCCGAAAACGGTAGATTTCACCTTGAGTCACGTTGAACCATGTTAAAGGAGCCATGATTTGAACACCTAAGGAAATTAACAAGCAAAAAGGATCTCAGATGAATAGTTGATTTACGTATGTACTGGCTACTTCGGTGCCAGATACAACAATATTTAAAGATTCCATAATGGACAGTAATGAACAGAGAAGGACCAGGCGCATTGAATGTTGAACGGAGAGCTGATTAAAATAATGAAAATACGATATAAACACTACATGAATAAGAGGTTGACATGAAAGCGAGGCTCCGCCCTTGCGTCCTGGACAGACGTCCCCCAGGAAGACGGAATCGCTATTTACAAAAAGATCTATTGAGGCTATATTATATTGAGGCTATATATTTCATTAACATCTAGCATCCATATCGGTATCAAAATTAGAAAGACCATTAATATCTAGGGCAGCTTTAAGCAAGTTAATTAGCAATATAATTAGCAAGTAATCATATGATTAATGAAGAGTATATCACTGACCACGAAGGTCAGAAGCCCAAAAGCGGCCATCTTTGTTTACTAAGTTCCTTTCGGTGGACAAGAATCACTTGATAAGTTAGTTACTTAATAATAAACTTGTATTCACTTAATGATAAAATGTGAATCGAAATAGGAGCTTGGTTTTGCTATTGCTCGCACATGCAATCCTTAATGTGTCTCCTTACTGTCGCCGCACTTTTGAATATAACATTTCATCTCTCCGACATACCTGTGTCTGGGTTTGTGTATCTTCCTTTGCCGTTGATCAACGCTGACACCCATGGCAACGCATCGAATGGTACACTATCAAGTGGATCGAAATCAATATCCAAATCTGGATCACCCATGAGAGTGTCGAGGTTCATCTAAAAGAGACAAAAGAGAATTTTAGTTGTGCGGGATAGAATAGTCAAACACGAAAATTCGTAATTAAGAGGTATAGATTTAGTTAACTTCCGTGTATAGGAAATTTTGATATGTATTATAATTATACTTTTGTAATTGCCACTCTTTAAGAAATAAAAGATTAAAAGATATAAAAAACACGAAAGGCAAATACAGGATATAAATTAGTACTAACGCCGGCATAGCCTATGACAACTGGAAAATCTTTATTAGGCTTTTTGTCTAAAGGATAATTGAAACTAGACAATGTTGGCCCTGTGACAACATTATGAGGCAAATCATTCCACCATGGAATCACACAGGAGCAAAAGAAGTTCTGGATAAAATTATTTGCATTGGTGCGAACTGCCATATTTTTCAGCTTCATGGAATAACCACGCATTGTATACAGTACTAGCTGACTTCGTACTTAAAAATCAACCATCATGGCTTATTTACTATAGTGATAACATGTCGCATTTCAATCGTAAAATACCAATGTGATATCCCACTCTGAACTGATGAATAAAATGTATCATTTCAAAAGTCCTTAAAACTACATAAGAATATTCGAGGATAAGATTATGTGATTTTGGAAGCATATTTCTATTAAATCCGTTGTAGTATTTCATAATTATTGCAAGCATCTCAAATAGCCGATGTCGGTATGGTCTAGAGACTAGAATGTGTGGCTTCCCGTCAGACGTCCCGGGTTCGACTCCCGGCCGAACCGACACCCATAATTGTTCGTTATGTTTTCTGTGGTATTTATTGTCGAGGGCCCCAAGGGAGACAATTGACCAAGTTAAGTCTCAATACAAGTTAAATCTCGATTCATGCTAGTTGACCTCTGCCGAACGTGATGAACCCAGAAAATTTCTTTGTTTGAAATGCCCTCGACCGTACTCCTTTCTATGATGGTCTATTTCAAGGATTGTTCTTTGCTGTCAAAATTGTCGATTTCAGTTCAAAAACATTGACTATTCAGTATGCATCAGGACTGCACTTGGCCAATTCTTTGGCGTAATGGGCTACCCTCGTCAAACAAAGCAACATTTACATTCCGCACAACTAGTTTTTTCATTTTCCCCTCAGATATTTATATTTATTTATATTTTGCAGCTATTTTTGGGCTAATTACCTGAAATGAAGACTTGTGATGCCAATCGCCGGCTAACATGATGTGTTCTTTAATTTCAGGGACGTTTGGTTTCGGTTTCTCTCGAATGATGAAGCCACCTTGAACTCCTTCGCTTCTCTGATCGCCAATATGAGAATGATACCAGAATGTTCCCTTCGGCGAAGCCTATGGTATGAATTCAAATGTCACCATGACAACATGACGTCATCATCATCATGTATAATCATCACTATTGTCTACATCTAATCAACAAATATTAGAATCAAAGACCCAATGAATCATACTGTACAGAGCTGACTTACTGCTCTTATAATAGCGTCTCAATCACGAGTGCAATATTACATCAAAAAGAGGCTATGACGCCACCGGAGTTGCTTGATACATGTGGTCACTCAAGGCAGGTGATTGCCTAATAGCAGTCGCTCAATAAAGGTTGATGGTGCACTAAGATTATTTCCTTAGATTTCTGAAGAGTGAGAGTAAGTAATTATATGATTAATGTATTCGCTATAGATTTAATTATGCGTTCATATTGGCACATTTATAAATCAAAAGTACAGTATATATCAAACAGCTTTAAGCAAGTTAATTAGCAGTTTAATTAGTAATTAATTATATGATTAATGTATTCATGCTATGATAAGTTAAAAGGTGAATCGAAGCAGGAAATAACGCTGACGATAGGCCTTTGCAGGAAATGGAGCCTCCACTACTGTACTTTAAGCCCACCTCTCCATAACGACCACCTGTTTATGACGGTCAATAAACAAAGCATCAAGTGATATGTTTGAGTGTGCAAGACGAACTGACCTCAAATAACTACATCGAAATTCGTGAGTACAATGTAGTATTCTATTCAAGTTTAATTGTAATTAGTACTAGGTAAATTGTACAGTATGTTAAATGAACTAAGTATGGATTATTGCAAATATTTATAAAGTACTTTTAGTAGTTCTCAATTCTATGGAAAGTTATTATATTGTATTAGACATTCTTACCATTATCTATAATGTATGTCAAAGTCAGATATCAAAAAAATCTATGGTGAAACGATTTGCCTAGAAAATATTGTCAATGCTGTCATTACAATTTAAGATCAACAAAAAATGCCATACCTTGAAATGATAGGTGAATGTTTGTCCAGGCATAATGGGGCATTGAGTGATGTACCCCACACCATCCATCCATGGTGTATCCCTCTGATGAAGTCCATGCCAATGTATAGATGTTGCCTCCATTTTCATTTCGTTGATGACATGAATCGTCAGCATTTGGTTCTCGTAAACGATGATATTTGGTCCAGGAATCGTTCCGTTCACAGTCATAACAAGTCGAGGTACGCCATCAACAGTAATAACTTCATCTAAGGGAATATGAGTAGTAAAATTGGAAGGATGCTCTTTCTGTCGGTAGAGTTGTCCATCCACAGCTTTCAGGGCTCGCCTTTGATGGAACATTGTCATAGCTTTCTTGATGTATAACCAGAATTCACAATGATTGTGCTCTGGACGGCAATCGCTTGCATGACTCGTTGCTAAGACGGCCGCGACCAGCAGAAGCGATGTCAGCATGTCTGAAACAAAAATGCATCATAATTAGCACAAATTAATATGTGAAAATAAATGTCAGTAAGCACTGTCTGCGAAAGATATCATCCTCAAACGTCCTATAATTTACTTAGAAATGCATTGTAACCCCGTTAATATCACATCGGTTAATATCACGACCCGCTTATTATCACCTTAGTTTGAGAACTAAGCTATCTCAGAATCAACTATTTGTACCCGCTTAATATCACAACCCACTTAATATCACTTCAGTTTGAGAACCAAGCTCCATCTGAATCAACATTACGATTTTTGACTGGAAACCATAGCGATATTAGCTAGTTGCACTGTAATAGAACTATCGAAAAATATGATTTCAAATTTATGATGTTGAAATAAAATTCGATGTACCCTCAAGTTGATTCCTAAATTACGAATTAGCCCTCGATCCTCACATGATATTTTATCACCCACGCTATAGCTTCCATCAGTCAATTTCCAATCGAGGAAACCCTTGCGAAATCTACACGAGGGATCAACACATGTACCAATAATCTTTTGCTCCTCCCAAAACAGAACATGTAGCTTTACTTCTCAGAAAATTTCTTTGGATTAAAACAAAACCTACTAAACTATAGAGTAATTAGGAAACGTAATCAATTATTAGTCAGAGAAAAGGCTTTATATTTGAACAGATTTTCCGTCACTCCTTGCCAAGGAATATCTTTTGCTATGACGATGAGATACAATTTATAGCTTTAATACAATCAACGATGAGCGGATACATCCACAAGCTACTCCTTGACATAACTGAAATCATGTTGAACACCTTCAATTTTTCTACCTCGTTTGTTCTATTTGACGAGAAAGTATTTCCGAAATTCTATATACTGTAACTATATAATGAAATTGTTAGCATACACTAGAATAAAACCGTGTAATGCGAAGATAAGGAATCAAGAAACGAAATTTTAGGTAAGGAGCCGATAGTGTTTTTGGGAAGCCTGCAGTCCGATTGATGCCTTTTACAACTTGCCCTCAAAACCGCAAGTTACCATCGTCATAACTATTTGAAAATAAAATAGATTTTTTGAAACGTGAGTTGAGCGAGCCGATAAATAATGTACAAAATATTTGTTACGATCTGATACGCTGTGATATGTATTATGTCAACTCACGACGATTGTAGAAAATGTTATATCATTAAACATTTTTACACAATTTAAGCATCGTAAATTCAAAACTTTACTGGTCACCTGGTCTGTACAAACAACTTAACACGATTCCATCATAATCTTTTTGAATAAATATATTTATTTCCAACAATGGCCTTCCTGAATCAAAATGTAATCTCGACAATTGCATACAAGCGTCAATGTTCAAAACATAGCAAAAGGCATGCAAAAATAAAAAATAATGGAAGCGATAATCAAATCACGTCTTACCTGCTCGTCTGTCGTTCCTCGGAGTTCTTTTTAATCTTTCACAACCTGCCTTTGCGATGCTGTCTTGAATGAACTAAATACGAAGTGCTTGAAAATGGACTTATATACCCATTTGCCTCTGTCTATGGTGTGTGGGTTTGAGCCGCGACTCTTATGTCACAACATGACGTCACCAACGCCAATGGCCAAGACCACGCACGGTCATGAATTGCTCTGGTGTAAAACCTTCTTTGATGTGAAAACGTGATGTTTGGCTGTCGCGGGCGTTTGCTTCGTCCCGCAACCCGATAATAACATTATTCTGCAAAGAGAGGAGCAAGCTTCGCCCACACCAAACTAGCAGACTGAAGTTCTGAATTTCTAAGTTTCTGAATTATGAATATCTAAATTTCTGAATTTTTATGCATCTGCTCCGTGGAAAAAAGCATTTGTAGTTTATCGGTAAACAGAATAGTGATAACAACGATGAAGAATTGTAATCTTCTGACATTTGATTTTCGTAAATAGAACAGAATTTAAAGCATAATAATTTGCCTCTCTACGCGAAGGCATTCAATCTATACTTTGAAATCCTAATTGGCTCATAGAGTAACAATGATAATTTCTGTTATTCCTTGATATATCAATAGAAAACTACTGCAAAATAGCGATTTGTAAATAATTAGCAGACAACAAATCAATATCGCATTACAGCAAATCCTGCAATTTGCCAATATCTTTGATTTATAAAATTAGTCATGCAAAGCTATTTGAATAGTAACATTATATTTTATTTTTTCTTCGTTTTCCAGTAAAGTATAAATCTACAATCGTATCAAAAATGTTTCAATCATTTACAACAATTGTTGAAAAGTACAGTTAAAATTGGAATAAGCGACGAAATAATTAAAATTATTATTGGAATTATTTTCTTCGGTAACATAGTCCTGACTTTTCATGTTTGTATTTAGCTGCAAGCAAGCGCGGAGAAAATTTCGTGAGATCTCCTGTCAAAATCATCTCAAAATGTATTTATTTGATTGCCTCATAGATTCAATGAAGTTTCGCGGCTTTTTTAACATTACAATAAATATTTATAATCTGATACAAGGACGTTTGGCTTCTTAATAAGCAGCATATCTAAATCTAGAATTCTCTTGTGTAACTGACAAATCCCACCCGCAACAAGTTGTTGCTTGCCGGGGCGTTGGGCCAACAAGTGAAGCGTGCATGCTCACTGTCAATTCCGTGGGCACGTCGAAGTCAGAACTCAAAAACAAAACAAAATAATACGTGCACAGAAATGTAAAATTGGGTAATAAGTAATATAGATTATCACTAGATTTATTTTACGGATAAGTTACAAAAGTAATTCTCATAAAAATGTCTAATACAATACAATTAATTTCCATAACATTAAAAACTATAGAAATATTTAAAAAAACCTGACCTGACTATTTAGAAATCGAAAATCTCGTCCATCAAGCCTTTTCAAAAAAATGGTGCCTAAAACACAGGACTATAGATTAGTATAGATATGTTTGTGTTTTAAAATATTGCTTGAACCTTATTTTCATCATCATCATCATCATCATCATCATCATCGCTGGGTATTTTTAACTCAGTAAGCCAAAGAGTTGTTATTCAAACTAATACAATGTATGGAAGCTAACAAAACATTGAAAATGATAAGGCAAGCGTACACATTGCGACTGAAGGAGCTCCTCCGTCCGTTTTTTCTATGTCATTAATTTACTTTATCATAATTATTCGTATATTATTTGAGCATATTTTCTTGCGCTTTAAGTTAGAATTTTAGTATCCTCTGTCTGTTAATTCTAAATTTCAAGTATTCCGATATAAACATCATCGAACTTTTTTCTTTCAACCACGCATAAACCAGATTTTCTAATTCCCACGTATTTGTCAATGCTGTTTGACTCAATATAAGAATAAATGCAAACAATTATTTGTAAATATAGTACGTTGTGTTCTAATTAACTACTCATTATAATGTAGTGGAAATTTACGGTGTATAAAGCTTCGTTCAACAAAAATTGTATTTTCCAGCTGAATGCTGTTTATTCTCCCCCACAAGAGCGGGGTAAATTTTATGACGAAACACTCCACATGATCTTGTCAAGAAATGGCGTTGAAATGTTTTTCGTATTTTGGTGCCAGACAAAACAAAAACACGCCTGTGAGAACGCAAGAAATTATGAAGTGTCCAGGCTCATGTTGTTGAAGAATAAGTGGATTTATCAATGTATGGAATTCATGCCTCATAACGGATGAAAATATAATCTATTTAATTATTATTTATTTTAAACCTAAAATGGTTTAAATCGATGAAAAAGATACTCAGATACATGACCAAGTCTAGTATTATAATTTAGACAAAATCAAAACTTCAACCATCGCCATAAAATATTAATTCTATATGAAATTTGATTATATAAACATTTGATATCTATTTCGAAAAAACCACTCTAGCATTATAACGACATTTCCAGTATTATGACCTTGATCATGACCTTGATCATGATGACCTTGATCATGTACTTTTTTTCTAGTTAACTCATATATTCATTGTATAAAAAACTCTGCTGTACTGTTCATGATCAAAATAAATATCTATCTATCTATCTATGAATCTACAATACAATAAAATCGCAGTCATATTATGCCTAACAAAATTAAAATTATGTGCTAAAATACAATATTACCTAAAATAAATTAACCTATGATATATAACATTTGATTAAGCTTAATTAGTTTGATTGATTGATTTCAATTGATATATTTTCCGTAAATTGGACACGAAAGGCAAATACAGGATATAAATATCACTAACGCATAGCCTATGATAGTTTACAATATTTCATTAAATTTATTTTATCTAAACGACACTTGAAACAATACAATGTTGGTGCAGTGACAACATCATCAGGTAGATCGTTCCACCATGGAATCACGCGGGAGCAAAAGAAGTTCTTGATAAAATTACTTGCATTTGCACGAACTGGCTTGTTATTCAGCTTCATGGAATGACCACGCATGGCATGATTGCTGATTTCGTACGTAGATAAATGATCCATTGGAAGATCAACCTGATTGTTTAAAATTTTATACACTATTTATATGCAAAACAAACTTGCCTCTTCGTAGTTCAAGAGATTCAAGATTAAGTTTGACCAAACGGTCACAATAGTTCCAATATTGGATGTTGCTTATGCGACATACTCGGTGTGTGAATTTCCTTTGGACACGTTCAATCTTTTTGATATGTTTAAGTAAATGCGGTGACCGACCGGCGATTTCAGAAGAGGTCTCACATATAGGCATAAATAATTATTGCTGTAATTCAAGTATTGCCTATTTTCAGATTATAAATGTGAATTATTGTAGGCATTAATTTTGATAGTCGTAAGAATAGGCCTGTTTTAACCATAACGTTTATTTGCATTTTGGAATTGATCAAAGTTAAGTTTTTATCTAGTATTTACAAGCAGGACAATTCCGCATGTTGATTGACGTGTTTAGTACGCAAGCGCATAAACCATCGTTGTTATCGGGTCTACAATGACAACATGCTGATTTAAATGCATTGTCTTGCGTTATTGCCTCGAATATACCAACGATCAGGCCAACGATGACAAATTTCGGCACAAGCACTGCAGCCCTAGAAAACTATTTCTAATGTAACAGATGCCAGATGTCATACACGTAGCAAGTGAGCAGTGGCAGTGCCAGCTTAAAATATGTAAAAGGACAAACAAAATAAGTTTTGGAAATTCCCTTTTCAGCAATGACCAGAGTTGATTAAAAGTATACAGCTGGGGGATCGCTTTTTGCACTGTTAAGCGGGTCCAGGGCAGCGACCTGGCGACGTTTCGGGGCGAGGCCTCAAAATTTTTTGACAGTATCCCTCACAATTTTGCAAATTGCTTTCATCGGGATGACATTTTCAAGCATTATTGCTTCTCTGACGTCTCCTTACTGCCTACTGACTGCCGACGTAGGGGGCGTCCACAAAAGTCATACTACGACCAGATGCATGAGGACGTCACCGCTATGGGTCTCCACAGCATGGATGCAGCCAACGAGCTGGCAAGCAGCAGACGTGATTTGGCTTCTCGTATTCGTCAATGTCGCTAACGGTATAATTAAATGAACGTCATGGTGCCGGCAAGCGTGGAGAGACGTCTCCTTTAATATGCTAAGCAATAGCTTACTGGGTGTAATTACGACGCCTCCAAAATCCCCCTACCCTATGGCGAGTTTTGGATTTGGAGGAATTGAAAACTTGACCTAAACTTCAACTGGGGGGACTGGGGAAGACGTGCTTCGGAATAAACGAGCTGTGTACGGAGATTACCACCTGAAGTAATGCGACAAAGCATGTCCTCAAATCCGTCGCCATTGAAATCACCAACAGAAATCATTGTCGCATGTGAACCAGAAGTGCGACAGAAGCCATAGCATTTGCTGCCGCCGAAGTCTTCAAAGGCCAGCAGATTATCACCAGACGAATAGGAAATCGTAGGAACGAATGAATTTGAAGCATTCTCTTCCATGCAGACAATATCATCGTCACCATCGCCATCAACATCAACTGGAAAGAGGGTAGTGGTTGCTTGATCGCAAGTGATGCGTGCGGAAGTGGTGACAGGGCTGGAAGTAAAAATGGTGCTTGATACATGTCCATTTGACAAGACGAAAGACATCGTATCCGCACTGCTATCATTGTAAACGATGCACCCGATCTACCACCAAGATTCTAGGGCGGACTGTACTAACCCCACGTAGACCAGATGCAATAAATTTACAGGAACAATAACTTGAGA
>OFHS01000236.1:0-10987 GCA_900245855.1 Calvadosia cruxmelitensis
CAGACAAAGATTGTAGCCCAGCAGATATTCCTCAATAGCTTGCGTGAAGTTCTCTTTAAAACCCATGGCGATTGTTGTTGCAATATCTGATTTGATGCGAAATTAAAGACTTCTTTTGTCGCTCGATTGCAATGCAACTTTTAAAATTCGTGCGAGGCAATTCCGGACACCAGCAGAGATCGTATGTCACACTTGGTCACATGTCCCTTTGGACATATTAATGGCTCGTGTTGCGTGAAGCCTTGCTTTTGTCTTTAACAATGGTTGAATAGTAGTTCGAGTGACAGCTGTAGATTCATATTCAAAAGTATTTCGCAAGCGAAAAATAAACATGACCAAAACTCATTTGACCTTTATGTCCAACTTATTTGTTCGTCCTCTTGTCGAATAGGCGTCTTAAATGTGTAACGATTGGTAAGACTTGTTGATATCCTCACGTCGAAGTCAGCCAAAAACAAAGCGGACTAAACAATGATGAAACGTTATGCAACTTACTGAGCATTCAGAATAATGACAAAGCATATGGAACTGCAGGGACTGGCTTTATATAGTGGTTATGATTGACACGCGGAAGTAATTACAGTGGAGAGAAGACTAAGAACTAATTTGTGTTACATAAAATTGAGGCTAACAATAATACGAGGCTACATGGATAAGGGACCGCTCAATATTTATGCCCAGGGTTGGTACCGAAGAGAAGCAGGGTGGGTCACTCAAATTTTAGCCACACTGAAGGTTGGGTAATTTTTTTTGCCTGCCACGTTCAGCTGATGTTAAATTCTTTCATTTGCTGGTTAATCGATTCTAGTGTCATGTAACTCAACTTGGTATTGCATCCTCTGACTTATTATAATTATGTACATTTGATCTACATGGATGAAGTAATGCATTTGATAACAGTTTTTAATACCAGTAGGATATTTGCTTTTTTGTCTACAATTGTTTACTTTATGATAACATTTTTAGAGATTGGGTAATTTTTTTCTTTGCTACCTGAAGGTTGTGTAAAACAAAAAAAGTTGAAACTTTTGTCTTCTCTTCGGCACCAACCCTGGGCATAAATAATGAGCGGTCCCTAAGTTGCTAATAATTTATTGCAACTATCTTGGTAACTATGGTGATTGCTACATATTGAGAGATAGATAGCCTAGATGAAAGTGTCCATTGTCGTGGATAACTGCTCTGGAAGCCCGATAACCAAGAGTGCAGTATGTCTGCAGCACATTTAGTAACTACAGTGAAACCTGTCTATAAAGGTCACCGTTGGGACATGAGGAAAATGACCTTTATAGACAGGTGGCCTTTCTGTCCAGGTTGATTTCTATACAAAGCGTCATTTTGGGATTATGAAGAATGGCCTTTATAGACAGGTGGCGTTTCTGTCCAGGTTGATTTCTATACAAAGTGTCATTTTGGGGCTATGAAGAGTGGCCATTTACAGTAGGGGGTGTCTTTGAGATAAAATACCAAAATTCTAAACGAGCCTGGTTCAATATGATTTATGGATAGCAACACCTTGCTTTGCTTCAAGACGAGACCACTTGTCCAGTAACTCCAAGCAATGCCTTTATTTGATGATTGAAAATCAAAGTCAACTTGCGAACCATTGTCTATCAGAAATTCGTTAAGAGGAAGGAAAACATTTGTCGAAGGTTTTTGTTGAGATTGCTGCTATTTGCTATGACCATGTGAAATATGACCTCGATCAATTCTGCTCGGCTAAACTAATGTACCCATCTGAATAGAACGGACGATGTATTATTGACGTTTGGATTTGGAATGAGGTGTCTTCTTCTAGCTACTTCGTCATGAAATGATGGATTGGAAACCAGCGAAAAAGATCAGAAGGCCATGCAATTTGTCGCAATCAATCATTGATATACAGCAGGAAAGTTAGCATCGCCAGATTGTAAGGGAAATGTATGTATCAGCTGTAAGTTGTTCTTGAATATGCTGGAAACGACGACTTTATTGAGGAATTGGTCCAGCCGCAAGGATGCGTTGAAAAACGAGCAGGCGGCCATGCGTCGAAAGTCACTGCAAGTGATGGAAACTTGTTTCAACGCTGTCCGAACTCAGTCAAAGATCCATTCTGAGACTCAGAAGGAGACACCAACAACGAGGCAATCCTTGACTACGAAAACGCAGTTGTTCGGGATTCCTGCGTTGAGTTTATGCGTTTTCGTAGGTGACATGACACATGTTCGAACTCTGGTGGAATTTGGTGCTGACGTAGAAGAGCGCGATGGAGATGGTTGGAGTCCTTTACACTTTGCCTTCTCACAGAATCAACACGAGATTGCTTGCTATTTGATTACAGCTGGAGCAGATGTCCACGCCTGCACGAACAGTGGAATGATTCCGGTTAATCTCACAGAATCACGGAGAATGCATCAGCTATACATTCAAATGCTGTTCTCTGGAATCAACAACGAGCGTTACACGATGCTATGAAGGGGATGATTCATTCGATGGGAGACAGACAGGCAAACGGACAGACAAAATTTAATAGACACACAGACAGAGACACAGACAGAAAAGCAGACAATATCCTTGGTAGTTATATTATCATGGAAGAGCATGCAGAGTCACCAATCAATAACACTTTCCACACAATTCACATAACAGTGACTTTCTCTCCTTGCGCCTCACTTATAGGAACTAGCCTCACTTGCCTGTTAGCTAGCAGTTCCCAGTCTCCTTATTTCATTATTTCTATCCGTCCGTTACATATTATTCGACTGTGATTTCATGAGTAATTTGTATAAGTGCGTTTTTGTCACGTCCTACAAAAAGAACGACTTGCACTGTGTTATACAAGGGTTTGGAAACACACCCAGAAATTCAAGTCAATATACTGTAGACCCAGCCAGACAACCTCACCATCGCTTGACACGTGATCAGCAGTAACACATTTCTTGCCAGAGACTGCTATGTGAGTGCGAGGTCAGATATTGAAATGAGGCTATGCAAAATCGAAGGATCTCCGTATAGTTTTATTTGTTTGCTGACTCGCTACTGTGATCCTGGTACATGTTAGAAAATAATTTATCCACGTAGAGACGAGGATCCTCAAGGAAGACCAGCAGAAAGTCAATGCTACCAAGGACACACGATGAAGTCAGCCATCTTTATTGTGCCAGGCATACATAATAGCAGCAGCGTATGCGAATCAATATATAATATAAGATATGAAAGCCAGGTAAATATAAAGCGAAATAAATAAAATTTGATGATCTTCTTATCTCTAATAAGATCTAAGCCCAGCTGGGCTTGTAGCTGACGCCAGCGAGTTCCTTTTCGAGCTCAGCGTCAAGTTCAGCGATTCTCTGGCGCTCCTTAGCGCTCATTCCAGAAGACTGTGCTTGCACAGATCCTCTTCTTGATGGCGCCATTTTGATGTTACTGGAACCCAGGTCGCTTGCATGGCTGAAAAGACAATTCGAAAAGAGTAAGCGTCATTCTGAGCTCAGAACTTTAAAGCAGCTTCTTTTCTTGGAATTACATTGGACAGATCTTGAGAATGCGAGTGGATACTAACTAATTAACGAGCATATTATGTCAAAAATCAGGAATACAATGTGAAAATCCACGCTAATAGAAATCCAGATATCAGAGCCACGCCAGTGGACATTAACAATGAATTTTAGCAATGAATCGAGCTTTAAAGTATTTACACAAAAGCTATCTACTACAAATAATAGAATCTAAATTTCTTACTACAATAATAACAATCCTAAGCTGTCTATATTGTATAACGCCACTTGCACATCTACTGTAACAAAGTAAATACTGTAGACATCAATAAATTATACATGCATATAATTACTGTGGAATCCGGTTAATTCGAAGTGTCAAGGGCCCGTAAAAAATCCTTCGAATTATACAAACTTCGAATTATGAATAATAGGAAAACAATAGACAGAAGACAAATGCGTGAGATCAAGGGAACGAGATCGTATAGCTCGAAATAGACGAATATTCGAATTACAGGTCTTCGAATTAGGCAGATTTCGCTGTATAGATCTCTATACGTGCTTGAGTTGCACCATATACGACGCATATACATCATGATAAATAATATCATATCCAATGAAGACATCTAACTAAATTTATTCCCAAGTAGAACTTTTAAATTTAACTTTGACCGCATATGACATCATAGTTTATGATTTCTACGAAATAAAAAGGTTTTGCGCAACAGTTCCCCTGCATCTTCAGCAGACCGTACTCAGCCTGTGTCTGCATTGAAAACGAAGACATTGCTTCTGTTTTCTGTTTTCTTCTGTATTAAATGCCATACCAAGCAGATCATTATGAATTAACTATCGGTATTAATTCACTGGTAAATGTATTACGCTGCATCAGATTTGAATTGATACCACTTCTGTGTTGGGCAAGCTCTGACATACCTGGAATTTCTTTTAGCCGCATTTTGTTTCTTCTTCTCCATTGAACTGCACAACAGATCGAGGCTATCAGGAAAGCCTCTTTGACTAGCAAAGGTGGTGTGTGATTTCTGACGATTGGGCTTTCCAGCGTCGTTCTTCTCTGCTGTTGTAGCAAATGAAAAGACGTCTCCGTCACTACTCAACCCCAGGCTTCTCCTTGGTGTCTTGCTGGAGTTTCCCTCGAAAGTCGAGCTTCAATGACAAAAATAAACACAAATCAAATTAGATTCTGCTGTTTCATTTAAACAAATTGATTGACTCAATCAGGCAATCAGGTAAAGTAAATGCAACGATCTTTAAGTAACTAATGTTGTTCTTTACTTGGTCAGATGAAGCAGGATTTGTAGCTTTATTTATGCTTAGCTTACCTCTTTCTCGTGTTGGTTGAACGCTTGGCGGCCTCATTTGACGGGTATTCGTCAAACAGCCTCTCTCCTTCGTTTTTCCGTCCAGAACCACGCCTACTCTGGAATGCGTTGTCATTTGCATTCGAATGATAACGAGACGGTGATGCTTCCTTAGCCTCAATTTCAATACTCTTGCCTCTGGCCTGCATGCGTCTTCTTGCTCGTTCTCTGCTCTGCTTCAACAGTGGGATCTGGGTCTCACTTGAGTCGTCCTCACTCTGGTCACGTGCATCACTGCCTCGTTTCGGTGTTTCATCCATTAAGAACGACAAATCGCTATCAGCTTCTTGGTTGTTGTTCTGCTGTTTGATTTCGTTACTTTTGAAGCTATATTTGTTTGACGTCTTCCGTTCATCCGTTGACTTTTTGACGTCAGCCATCCAAGATGGCATCGCGGAAGTGGACGGTAGCTTTTGATCTCTGTAAATAGACCAAAGTGGAATCTAAACAGAGCTGTACAGTAATCCAAGGAATATTAGGACGGTTGCAGAAATCGCTCAAACATGCTTAGAAAGAGCTGAAGGAATATACATTTTGAAAGAAATGATCTACAGTTAATTAATGTCAATGACTCATTCAAGCACATTCCATGCAGTATGATGCGTAGCATCCAAATTTCTTAAAATGAAACTTGATCCGTGGAATTACAATGACAATATCCATATTTGGCAATATCCATATTTGGCAATATCCATATTTGGCAATATCCATATTTGGCAATCTCCATATTTGGCAATATCCATATTTGGCTTAGTGATTTGTTGATTACAGTGTGGACAAGCACTGTTGTACTATATTTAAGAATATTATTCCTTGCTTGAAATGAGAAATATTGCTTCTAAAATGAGAACTATATATTTTGAATTGTAGCGTCTAGCTGGCATTTTCTATGTTTGTTCTCTATTCGGAACCATAACACCATGTCTGCATGAATATCGGGATCTACTTTAAATAGTTTCTATCTGATTAATTTTGATGCATCCCAACTCAACCTACTCTCAATTAGTAAAGGATGAATAAATAAAAGAAAAGAAACAACTCTTTCTCACCTGGAAACTTTGCCTTTGTTGTTTACGAGCTCTTTTGCTTCTTCTTCGTCTGCCAGATAGAATGCAGCTGGACGGATACTAAATTCAGGTAAAACGAAAACCTCATTTAAAACTTACAATGGAAATATCTTAATCTAGTTTACGGTACCTAATCCGAAATACAATATCGGATTAAATGACTTTCCAATTATCCGATATCATATAATAGAAACTCTACTCTATATAGCCGGGCATAAAAAATCTACGTTTTTGATACATAATATCGCATTATGCAGTATCGGATTGTCTGAGTTTCAATACAGAATATAACCTTTCGTACAATTTGTAGCAACAGTGTCCAACACTTGTCAACCAAGCTATCATGTATGCACTTCACAAAATATGAGCGAGTCCGTGGTTTATTTCAAGTCGCGGTTATGAATGCCTACGATACACACATGCGATACTCTATCTGGTGCCAAGCACAGCTCCGTTTTCCTGTGTTTAATTCTACTCGTCAATGCCGCTATCTAGATATAACAATGCAGATACGTGGATCGGAGATCATCTTCGACATTCAACTTCTCACATCTTACTTTGCATCGATTGTCTAAACATCTTCTGAAAAAATATATATAATAAATGAAATAAAATAAATCTGAGTCTCAACTTACTTCGCTGGTTTTTCTTTGATCTTTTTCTCATACTCTTTGCTTCCTTCGTTCACTTTATCCTGTGGTTCTGATACTTTATCATGGCTCGTGCTGTTTTGACAAAATAACACAAAATATTCCCAATCATGGGTCAAATCATAGAAGCATCAATACTTGATTTTCATGAATATAATTTAGATTTACCTCGTTGCTTCTTTGAATTGGCTGCGTTCTTTTGTCTCCATTTCTGCTTTCAACTTTTTGATCTCTTCCTTGTTGAGCTTCATCATATTTTTGAGCTCTTTGATTTCCTTCTCAAATTCCCCTTTTTCCTTCTCGAAAGTGCATATCTCCTGACTCAGTCCTTCGATTTCGCTTTCCAGAGATGAAACGGTAGTGGTATTTGCTTCACTCTCTTTGGCGGCTTCTGCTTTTATTGCCTCGAGTTCACGCTTTAGCTTCTCGTTTTCCTCCTTGACATTGGTGTTCGAGGCCTCTTTACTTGCAGTGCTCTTCTTCAGTTGATCTTCAATTGCTCCTTTCTCAGTTTGAAGCTCTTTGATGATGTTTTGCTGGTTTCCAGTCTTCTCCCGCAGAGAAGCGACTTCTTCTTCGCAATCAGTCAATTGCTGACGCAGCCGATTGCTCTCTGCCTTCGTTGTCACGCCTTGCTGTTTGCTTTCAGAATATTCAGCCAGCACTTGCTGATGACGTTTGTCGCTTTCATCAAGTCTCGCTTTCGTCTTGGCCTCGTTCTTTCTGGCATCGATCGCCTCTTGGCATTTGTCCTGTAGCATACGTTGCAGTTCAGCCACGGTGCCCTTTAGACATGTGATCTCGGATTGATTCATTTGGATCGTATTCTGCAATTGGTCGTTGCTTTCTTTGGTCGATGCCAGCTCTGCCGTGGCCATCGAATGCTTGCTCTGGAGAATGCTCAACTCAGATGTGAATGATGGCAGCTCTGACTTTACTTCATGGCTAACATCCTTATACACAATGGTCTGGGTGCTAGAGTGTTGCCTGGTAACAGCCTCCTTTGCGTGCTCTCGTAGGCTGCCTCGTGCTGATGCCTTAAGCTCTTCAATCTCCTTTCTCAGTTGTGAGTTTTCATAGTTAGCCATCTTCATTGCCTGTCTCGTCTTTAGCAGTCTCGCTTCCATTCTCTGGTTGTCTACTTTCGACTGCTCCAGCATCTTCTCGACCTCGCTCTTGTGCAGTCTTAATGCCTCTTTCTCGCCGCGTAGGCAATTGATCTTTTCTCTCATTCTCGTCAGCTGTCTCTCCCGCCGCGACACTTTGATGGCCAAAACGGAGGCGTCGAAAACGTTCGTGTAATCTTTCGCTTCGCTTTCTATGCCACTCTCGTCTTGAGCACATGGCTTCTTCAATGCACTCTTGATGTTCCCATAGACGTCTTTAAGGTTTGGGTCGCTTTCGATGCAATCGAGATTGAAACTGACTCTCCTTCTGAGGCCATCGGAGTGTAGGCTACTTTGAGATGCATTCGCATGATCTGCTGATCTCAGTTGGATCTGTAATGTCTCCAGCTCGCTCTGCAATAATTCGATGCGGTGAGTGTAGCGTTCAATCTCCTGTTTATTGATCGTCAGTTGACCCTTGAGTCTCTCGTGCCCAAGCCGCAGCTGATGATGTTTATCCTCCTCAATCCTCTTCTCCTTCAACGCCAAACGCAGCCTCGATCCCAGCTCCCGTTGTTCCTCACGGCATCGCTGCAGGTCATCTGACTGCCTCGCATTGACGTCGTCTTTCATGCGAAGCCTATCTTTCACGAGCTGTAGCTCGTTTTCAGTTGCTTTTCGATCCATGACCACTTTTTCCAGCTCTCTCTTTTGCTGATCCTTCTTCTTCTCCGTCTGCGTGACATTCCATGTGCAATCGTGGTATTCTTTCTGCGACGAAACACAGCTACGCAGCAGCTTGCCAATACCTCTCTTCTGCGGTGCCTTGTCTTGCCTCTCATTGGCGTTTTCGTTGCTATGGCTGCAGCAGATATTGCTAAATCCTTCGCTGCTATGGCAACATGCCTCTCTTGATGTTTGTCGGTATTCGATTGACTCCGTTGGCTTGCTTGCATTCGCTTGGATCTCATATTGAAGCATTTCTTTTAGCTTTTCGTTCTCTTTGCTGAGAACCAGGCCTCGGTTCCTCTCACTAACAGTCTCGAATTGAAGACGCTCTTTCTCTGCCTTGAGATTTTCCAATTCGTCTCCCTGTGGATCGATGCCTGTCTTAATTGTTCTTTCTCGTTGAACAGGAACCGCCTTCCTTTCTTTTTGCATGGTGCTAAACACATTCAGCTGATCCATATTGATAGCTTGTAGCTTACTGCAGTGCTTCATGTACTCATTCAGTACCGTCTTGCTTCCTGAACGAAGCTCAAAGCAATCACGTGACGAATCTTTCTCATTAATGACGTCACAAGCAAGATGGTCATTGGTCCTGAAAATATCACATTGCGATTCTAAATACCAACGCAATTTAATATCGAACACTCAGATTAAAATGATACTTCAATTAGCTCAAGTCAGTTGATCATTGAATTGAGTTTCTTGTAAATGTGAAGGAGAAAATCACAAAATATTGTGTGAAGATGATTTTTCATTCAATTTAGTGAACTTTTTTATCTATCCATTAGTGGATTTGACACTTATTTCTAATTAACCTTAGAATAAACTGCATGGCTTGGTGTTTATAAAATGATAATAATTCTACGCTAGATAGCACTTTTTGGCTTACTTGTTTTGTATCAGAACAGGAACTAATGCAGTCTGTATAATTTTCCATTTCATGAAGCAATTACTGTACGACATCACACGAGTAGTTTTATATAGCTTGCTTCTCGTAACAACATTATTTAAATGATTACGGGTATAGACTGCTGTAGAAGTGTCTATTCTACTAGACCCAATAGCGTAGACAAATCAATGTATTCGCTATAGCGTTGGTTACTCTCATACCACTGACCTTTCCCCATTCATTCTTCTTTCGTTCTCTAGGTGTAGATCCGAAACGAGGCAAATCCGCCCTTTCTCTTCCTCAGTCTTCCAGAGAGATGTCGAGTAACCTACTCTCCAACTATCGACCGGCGTCTCCAACAATTGTAACCGATTTGCAGCCGGTTATAATCTTCTTCGTAAATGCGTCCGCGCTCTGTAGAACACTTTCGCCGAAGTGGATTTCGAATCGATTGCGATTCATTGATGACGTCAGAATTGCACACAGCCACGTGACTTTAATTGCGCATGTAGCGTGGTTAAATTGAGCCTGGAGATGAGTCTGACCGCCATATTAAGGATTCACTGTATTTAGCCATTTGGAGCTAATACTACTACCTTCCTACCTTCCTACCTACCATTGTATAGCTTTTATTTCAAATTGATACATACAGTATAATCGGACCAAAACAGAATATTTAAAAGACATTATATAAAAGATATCTAAAAGGAACTAAATTTAAGAATATGCTACGTGACATAATTAATTAATTAATTAATTAATTAATTAATACAATGAAGCGTATCTACAATTATTTACAAATTACTCAGCTTGGCATGTCCCCCGGACACTTGCACAATTCCCTCTAATTATGGCTAGAGAAATTTTCTGCCGTAGCCATTGAGACTCTTTCTTTTCTCCTTTTACTTCTTGCAGTTTTTTCCCGAGGGATGTGAGGAAACTAGTTGCCTCCTTTCCCCTTGAGCCAAACGTTTCGACGCCAATCGGTACGAAACAATACTCCATCAGGTTCTCGTATTTGTGACATTTCTTTATTTCTGCCGAAGATGCAGCAGACCCAGCTTCAGTGGCAGATGCAGGATCATGCAGCTACGTGGGCCTCAGCCATAGTGTCCACACATGTGGCATCCCAAACTAGACATTTTCCTTTAGACCAAGGAAACGTGGTCAATCCATCTGGTCTTTTGCCATTGGAGCGGGATAACCCGACTGATTCAAGTTGACAGGGCCATCCCGACGCTTGAAGAGAGCGTTGGATAATTGCGTTCAGTTCAGAATGACGGCCTTGCCTTCCGGCACTACGGCGACAGCTCGGGCCATGCAGGCCGAATCTTTCCACACGCTCCCCGCATTGGCAGATGTGTGGAGTGCAAATGGGCAAACTACACCGGAGTGCAACTTCTACCCGTATAGACTCATCATCCAGATGGAGTCCCAGGGATGCGATGGGTATTGCATTAAGCCATGCTCCACTCTCTCTGGTTGAGCATGCCAGTAGGCGTGCCCTGGTGAACTGATGTGCGTCCATCAGGATGTCATTCTGGATCGCCTCAGCACAGAGGAAGTCCCATGACTTTTGTTGCTTTCGTGATCTTCCCAATGGTAGGTCTTCCCTGTTAACATGCCTTAGCCAATCATCTGTGAGCGATTCCAGCTCTTCATCGGCGTCCTCCAGTGAAGAGTTTGAA
>OFHS01000236.1:11095-45740 GCA_900245855.1 Calvadosia cruxmelitensis
GTAAAATAGACTCTAAAATGTCTTTAATAAAATCATCTACATTACTTAAAAGATTATTGGATAAAAATGACGGAGCGGATCTTAAAAAGTATAGTAAGCGTGGAATATGGAGACAATTCTTCAATAAAAATAATTAATTATGTCACGTAGCATATTCTTAAATTTAGTTCCTTTTAGATATCTTTTATATAATGTCTTTTAAATATTCTGTTTTGGTCCGATTATACTGTATGTATCAATTTTTTCCTACCTACCTACCTTACTGTTCCCTGATACTGCAGCTGTAGTGGACGTCATACTTAATACATAAGGACATTTGGATGGTACAAGGTGGACTTGGGTGTCATTTTAATAATGCAATTAAATCGCATAAATTAAATAGTATTTATAATATTAATATTCAAAACTGTATTCTCCTTATTTATCTTCATCATTCGACCGTACGAATGCCCGCAATGGTTCTCACGGGCGATACCGCAATCAGCTTACGGACAACGAGGACCGGCGCGCACGAATGAGGCGTCCGTGTCTGTTTGTCTGAAATCAAAACAACAGACAACTGGTATGCCGAATACGAACATCGACGGCATATGGCCCAAAAAATACCATGAACGGAGAGGCTTCAAAAGAAGGTTACTAACTTCCATTACCTCACCTCCTCGATGCAAGTAATCTAATGGAGGGAAATACTGCAAGCAAGCCCAATCTGTTTGTTTTGCTATCAGTTTGCTGTGTTATATTTTTGTAGCCTGTTAGAATATATTCCTGACCTCGTTGAAGTATTTTAAAGACCTTCAAAGAGGAGGCCAGTCCATTTCCCTTGATTAATTTTTCATTGACCTGATATTTAATTATTGAAATGTCTTGAAGAATTCAACAGAAGGAACTGTTGGTCTCACGTGACGTCACAAGTGTACCTGTCTGTTCCATTGCACAGCAGTCACAAGTGTCGGCACCTGTTATTCCGTACTCAGACCGCTTCAAAGCAGATGCACGATGATTATGTGGTTTCTATGACAACAATCAATCAGGCCCAAATTATGCAGGTGCCTTAGCAACCCGGCACCAAAAAGATGCATCTTAGACAAACGTGCTTGCTCGTGTTGTGTTTACAGTCGCTAGATTCGGCTGGAGTTACACCGACCCGGTGAAAAAGCCGTCGTGGGCTACCTTGCAGCTATTGGAGGAATTTATAGCGCAAGGGTGTTCACAAGAATTGGCGTGTGAAGCAATTCCTTTAAAGCATAGAGCAATGTCGAGCTCGATGCGGCAGCGAAATGCCCCGTTGCCATCCAGCAGCATCTTGCTGGAGAAGAGATGGCGAGATCACGATTACCAAATCCATCAGATGAAGGTAGGTTCGCTCATCACGAATCGAAATAAACCTCGCGTCTCATGCAACCGAGTGCTTGTATTTCACATAAATACAATTTCACAGCAAATAGCTTCCGAGCTGATACTCGAACGGAAATGTTAATTACGATCCGAAGTAGCTTTGCTCACCATAAGAATGGAAAATGATTTAACTGTTACGTTTCCTGCGTTGTAGCTGCGAGCCCTTCGAGGAGATCTGCCACAGCGACCCACGCATACGTCACATGGGTGAGTAGGCTCCCGACGTTCAAACTGCTGTCCATATTTATAATACTATATTGTAAGTACCAAACATTATCATTATTTAAAAATAATATTTTCGTGCTAAAACTCCCGTTCCGTGAGTTTTTAAAACCACAAGAAGATACAGCATATCAACAATTCTATAACATCACAGCTCTGTTTCGTTTCTCTTCGTTTGGTTTTGAAACAGTGTCAGTCTTCACATTTGAACGTGTGGAAGTCATTTGAAGTTCTGCTTAAGCAACTTCGAAGACATTCTTCCATTCGAGGTTGTACCAGCGTTGAATTGATTTCGGCAAAAATTGCTTTGTTTGATGCAACAGCATGTGCATTTCTTCATTTGAAAATAGTCGTGTCACATCCTTCAGAATCATATCAAAACGTAAAAATATTTTCAAAAACATTTAGAAGGCAAACTTGGAATTTCATGTGACATTTCAGTCTCCAATTAAACTTTATTTTTTATTTTTTATCTACATCGTTTTCACATAATACTACCATCATTCTTAGCGTATGCTAATTCGGTTGCACCCAAGTGACGTAGTCTGGTGGATGGGTGAAAACTAATTAAATTGATTTTGGATCATTCTGTTGTAAAGATTGCTACTAAATGTATTATACTAATGTTACAGCGCAGTGTAAAACGCCTCCTCGTTGGTTTGGTCAAAGTGAACAATTGTACCGTATACATTCAATAGCGAACAGTGTCAGTCTCTGTCTAATCAGACATTATTTGAAGCCAGGCCTTCTTATATTGATAAACTCTCATTCTCGGTCTTTTCCCTCTTGAAATCTGTTCCTGTAGGCTGTAGTCCTACAACAAGACTTTCGATAAGCTGAACTGAAGGCGGTAGTGATCGCGGATGCTATTAATTTAATTTTCGTTTCGTGTGATAAATATTAGAAGGGAAGCGTTCTAATATTTAAATAATATTTTCTATACTTTGATGAAGCGTGATTCCAAAGACTCCTGGTCCACAAAAACAAGAACGAAGTAGCAAATCTGCAAAAGCTCGCCCTTCGAATAACACTGGTCGACCAACAACTTCGCGACCAGTGCCACAGAGGAACACGGTAGGCGTTCACACTAGATCTTTACACTACAGATTATGAATCAATGTTGAGGTCAGTGTAACCTCGTATTGAGCTGACCATGATTTGATCTCTTACTGGTGTTGTTTTGGATTTCAGTGGGTGAAATCAGCAGTGAAAAAGCCTAGTAAATCTGAGTATTCCGCCGCAGCACTCGTAAGTAAACCAGCTGAGAAAGTACTATTTTACTACAAATAGATTAAAACTCAATGTGAATAATATAATGAGAAAAAAGTTATTTTATTATCCAATTATCAACATGCAATGTAAATGAAATAAAATACATATTCAAATATTTATTAGAAACTTTTCATCTCAAAATGATCTACTGTTTGCTATAAGTATATTGACATTTCGATGTCTTGCATTATTCAGTTGAGAAGTTATCTTTACTTACTAGAAATAAATACATCGGAATGTCAAGGAAACTAATACTTTATACGGTGAAACTTATCTACATTTATCAACAAACTACTCAGCTTGGTATGTTCCAGGACACTTGCACAATTCCCTCTAATTATGGCAAGGGAAATTCTCTGTCGTCACTTTTTATTTCTTGTAATTTTTTCCCGAGAGATGTGGGGAAACTGGTTGCCATCTTTCCCCATGAGCCAAAAGTTTCTACCCCAATTGTGAATTATTCTTGAAATGCCGAGCACGAGTTATTTTACTATTTTGCTGAACTTTCATCTCGAATTGATTCTTTCCAGAACGATCATTACAAAAGGCACCAATATTATCGAAATGTGATTCTGAAGCGGCAAGGATTGGTTCCTTTGAAACGCAAAAGAGTTCCCAAGGTACAGACAGTCAAAAATTGTTATTTCTTTGTTTCACTTGATATTATTGTGAATTGTATCCCGCGTGTTATTATAGAGTATGCATGACCTGTTATGCTCTTGTTTCCTATTTCGTTCCATGACCTATTTTCAAAATTCAATCTACTGTTTACATTAAAATGTTAAATAATGTACTGAACTATTTCTAGCATTTGATGAAATTATACATATTCCAAAACATCATAACTTCTTAAATAATGCAGAACATTACCTGCTTGGCAAACGAAGATACTCGTCACACTATAAATTACTATTAAACTGATAAGCAAGACGAGTGGCTAATGTTATCGCGAGCGAATAGCAGTGACTAGCAGGAGTCAGGCCGAAGCTGGAATGGAAGTGCCTTGCGGGACTTGATCTAGATATGCGTGCATCTCTTCTGACGTGCGACTCTAGTTACCAGTGATCTCTGAGACTAGGGCCCAGGCTCCCTATCTCAGATGCTGCCGCACAAATGGTGTGAGTTTAACTTCGCTTAGATTTCATATAACCACATTAAATCTAGAAATAATTCGATTAAACAGTTTAATAGATTTAACTTTCAGTGAAACGAAAAGTTCATGTCTTATATTTATACCTGTGTTTATGTATGATTTAATGGAACGACAGCTGTTGCAAATTAGTTGCCTGTCAGAGGACGATTTGAAATCTGATTAAATGGTTAAATCATGTCACCTGATCTTTCAAAATCAATGTGAACTGACGCTTGAACGTTTTCCTATCTTTAAAAACAGCTACATTACGAGAGTAAAAGATGTGTGTACAGTATCAGTCTCGTGTTAGGTATGAAGTGATTGGATGTAAAAAGAAATGGAAAATGTTAGAAAATGTTCTTATTTTCATAGTGGATTTGATGCTACATATAAATTTTCATTCCTTTGGCTTAAATAATTAGTTTCGGGAAACAATCCATTTCATCTGTTACATTTTCTTACCGTGATTTTATGATTTCTGTTTATTTTTTCAGCCTAAACCAGAACCTGAATACTCTGACAGTTTCGAAGAGGTAAGTGGAAGTACTTTCGTTGTTAAAAGGAAGGAAAGATAACAATTCAGAAGCATTCGTTTCTTTAATTATATCGGAGCATGACTACTGACAACATGAGGGTAGTGTACAGTCAAACTTGTGTTAGCAGTCACCTCTATTCAACCTGGACAGAAAGGTCACCTGTCTATAAAGGTCATTTACCTAGTACAAGTATACAGGTTTCGCTGTATGTTATTGTCTGTTATTATAACGATCAGGTAATCATTGTTGGTTTGCTTTCTAATTGATTAGTCTCCCGAGCCTTCTCCTGTCCCAACTCCAACTCCTGGCGAGAAGTTCTTCCTCGACGAGGATCAAGAGGATGAGGTACTTGCGGTGCATTGCTACAGGGCATTCTGCACCTGGCATTCTGCATGTGGCATCTTCCGTTAGTTAGTTGACTGTTTTATTACAACTTAAAATACTCGCTTATTGCTGTTTATATCGATGTATTGTCTCACTTCAGCTATGTAGTCCAATGAAACATTTCATGGTCATAGAAACCAGCTCCTTCCGTCAGTGATCACTAAATGGTACGCGACCTTCATATATTGATTTTGTATTTCTGGATTTCAGGAGCCATCGAGGTCTGGTTTGCCAGACAAGGCCCCCGCCATGACACAGCCAGGGGAGAGGGGACGCACTGCTCGTTTCTATCACCCCGTACGAATCTATCAGGGGCATTCCTCGAGCGATTCGTGGTCTTCTTCTGACGATGAACCTGATGTAATTATGAGAGATGGGAAACCAGGACAGAAGTACGTCCTGCGTGGGAACTCAGACGAAGAAGAAGAAAGAAAAGATGAGCTAAAAGATTTACCATTGACGAAGCAATACCTTGAGAGGGAGCCATCACCCGTTCTAGCATTCGACCCCAAGAACGACCAAAGGTCGGAACTTGAAATAGACGATTTCGGGCGCCCGAAGCGATTACTTCGTCCTATGTCGGCTATGACAGACACTCTACCAGCCATAAGAGCAGGAACTCCAGATAGCAACGACACCGGACTCACAATGGAGAGAGTCAGTCGAGACACGCTTCGTGTGAGAGAGGCACTGTTTCAAGAAGAAGGTAGGTCGCGAACTCGCGATTACTCCATCACTGTCTTAACTATAGTATTATGTAAACTAATGAAGGCCTCGCAGCTGATGACTTATTCTTGGACCAGCACTAAAGCGTAGTCCGAGACTAAACATCTAGTCTGGATTAAGTTACTAACTCCGTGTATGAGACTTGAGATTTAGTCCCGGTCCATGGATGAGGCACGTAGTTGGGTTTGCAAACGGCTTTTGTGAGTGGACCCTTTCGGGTTATACTTGGTCCGTCCACTGCAAAGAGAGATCTTTGCAGAAGATAGATTCCTCTGTGTAGTACCACTTTCACGTGACACAGCATCCGTTTGCAAGAATGCGTATGCAATGAAACCTGTCTATAACGGTCACCTGTCGGACCTGAGGAAAATGACCTTTATAGACAGGTGGCCTTTCTGTCCAGGTTGATTTTAATAGAAAGTATCATTTCGAGATTATAAAGAGTGGCCTTTATACACAGGTGGCTGCTCTATGGAGATAGAGGTGCCAATTAATACAGGTTTGACTGTATTCGCATGCGCACTTGGTAACTATTCATTCCCATTACTGCTCAGCTGAATTCGGTTCGCTGTAATATACTGCTCCAGGAGACAACAAACAGTTTGTTGCGAAGCCACCTTGCTGTAAATGTTTCTAATTTATTACGCGATTATGGATTGTTATTGTAGAGCCTGATTTGGATGTGTTGGTCAATACCATCCTTGATCATAATACAATCAATCGACGATGGATGCGAAAGATGTACAGAGATGAATACCTAACAGTAGGTCTCATGATTACATCGCAATTAGTACTTTATGTTATGTTTTTGTACCGCTGTGATCTGCGTAGATCTCAATGTGTTCTATGTAGAACGAGGAAAGCAATCCAACGGAGAGCAAGAGCAATAGTGTCTTCGGTCGAAAGAAGTCATTCAAGGATGAATATAATGTTCGGTAGCACTAATTTACAGGGGTATATGAAACGAGGTTGTACATTGAGAAGAGGCTGACTAAAAGAGATTGTATAAGCGAGGCTAACTTTCCACATTTAGTAAAGAGCATTCATTGATTCTTTCACATAATACAGAATGCATATTTTAAGGTGTCGCTCTCACTCACTGTGATGTTTGAATTTGTTTCTTTAGAGCTTACTTCGTGACATTAAGCGTCAATTGCCGGCTGACATTGCTAGCATCGTGTCTCATATGATGTTATCGCATGCCGAATACGATGCCATGTGTCTGTGGGATGCACTCAAGGTATGCGCATGCGTCCATTCAGACAAACTACAGGCAGATATGCTGTAATGAAGAGTGGTATATTAAGAGTCTTGTAATGAATAGGGATGAAAATAGGTGGTCGCACAGGACAGGTAAAATATATTGCTTAAAGTCATCTAGGGGCAATTCAAAGATGGTCGTTATTCTATAGTATTCTATAGTCATATCATTTCAAAATTGAAATGCGTTCAGTTTTCACACCTAGGATTAAAGTTATTGAAAGTAGATTTGTTTATTCACTCATCCGGATACGATTGTAGCTCTACTGTCGAAATATCCAATTGTAGATTTTCTTTTCATCCCCCTGCTCTTTCTTTTTTTAAATTTCATACGTACTACAATTTTCTATAATCTTTGTTCTGTTATAAAATTCTGTAAGATGTTTTAAGACATCCTAAACGAACTTGCACATGCACTGAAAAAAATTTTTCTAGACAAGAATATTTTTCTTGTTTCATGTATCAATTTTCTTAAAATAAGACTTGGTCGGCGGACGAACAATAGTAATATTCATATTTGGCTTAGTAATTTATGGCTTACAGCGTGGACAAGTATTTGTTTGCTAAATCTAAGAACAATATTCCTTGAAATGAGAAGTTTTGTTCTTAAAATGGGAATACTATTTTTGCAGTGTGTGCTTATGGGTTGTTTCTGATCATGTAAATTTATTTTGTTTGTTATTTCACTCAGTCTGTATCTGAATTCTATTTCATGACCAAATCTATCTAACCTATATAAAGAGATTTTGAGGTACATTTCATTGCTATGGCAACTTTATTAATCAATTGCTCTATGATAATTATGCTTTTCCTGCTGCAGGGTCTTCATAAAGACACGGAAGTGCTGGTTGAAATATTGTGCACTCGAAGCAACGCGGTATGTATGTGACTAATTAACATGACTAATCAGCTATTCAACTAATTAAAAGCAAGAAAAGTGGAATTAAAAATCCAGTTTGATAATTTGATTTTTTCTATTCGAAGGAAATGTCATCTATCCGTAAATCGTACGAGAAACGTGAGTAAAATCCAATCCGATTCTGTTTTATTTTGTTCTAATGACTGGTTCAAGCAACTGAAAACCTTTGTATTACATCTATCTTTAATCTTCAGAATATAGCGTGGATCTGCTTGATAGTATCGAAGATGAAACGACAGGACTTCTACAACGCATTCTGATGATTCTTGCCATGGTATGAACCCCTTGGATCAGTTGTCGAGCTAACATTTCATAGTTTTAGGCAGCTGCTGTAATTGGGTAGTGATAGGAATCTTTTAATTTAGTATAAATAATAACCTGTTAGTTTTGCCAGAATTTGCCATGCATTTACCATATATTTCTTTTATATCCGTACAGTGCAGAGGAATATAACTAATTATGAGCCAACGTAATACCCAGTAGCATAACACGAGAAGATCAAACAACAAGCGTGTGTTCATTAGCCGTGCTGTAAATCAACTGAACTCAACAGATATGTAAGGCTGGCCTCCATTACAATAATTATCACAATTAGCATTGACGTAAGCATTATGCACGACACAACAATTTCATTAAATTTTGTGAACAATAAAAAAAAAAATTTTTCATTTTATATATGCTTGTTCTTGTCGATATATATCTACCACAACGCAGAACAGCTCTAACAGCTAGAGATATTGATTTATCTCCGTTTGTGTTTTTGAACAGGGAGAGCGAATGGAAACGCAGATTGTAGACAAAGCTGAAGCAAACCACGACGCGAAGGCCATCGATGCAGTAAGACTTATGCTATCACATTCTTTTGTAGGGAAATTATTAAAAGTTAATATTCTTGGCTTTGCCTCACATTTTATCTTGCTCGGAGAAAAACAAAAACTTCTCCAACTGCTAGAATAAGTGTGAATTCGTGCTTGAATTTTTCGCTGTTCTCAAAACACATAATGTGTGCAGGTGGAAAGAGAAAAAGTTTAATACCATGTTTGGCAACTGCTGCTGACATGTTTTGTATTTGGTAGTAAGGAACAAGTCAAAATAAATACATTGACTTGTGATGTGTAAATTGATTCTATAAAGCATGTGTTAGATACTATAAATCTCTTATTTACTTGGATAGTAAAAATATACTTGCAGAGCGTATCAACAATGAAAGCATACTGTTGACAATGAAATATTTCATCCAGCTTGCAACTACTATCGTAAGAAATCCGTGTAAAACTTCATTTGAAGAAACTGAAAAACATGGCAGCTTATGCCATCGCAAAAACTGTCAATAAGAGCTTCTTTGCTCCCGTGTGATTCCAAAGGTAAAGTAACATATAAATAACTTGATTCGCTTGAGGGCTTGAATATCAAAGTAATACCGTTCAAACCTTAAAAGATTGGCTGTCTTTAAAAATACGCAAGCAAGTCGTTTCAACTGATTTTTTTATTGAGCATGTTTTGATGCGAGTGACTGGTTATTTTATTATTGTTAAATTACAGTTGTTTTAACTTCTGATGTCTCTTTGTGATTAGCTTCTAGAATCAAAAGGAGACTACATGGATAAGAAGTGCGTTTACATCTTCACGAAATATGGCCACGACCAACTCAGACTTGTCTTCAATGAATACAGAAAGGTAATGCCAGAGTAATGTAATCATCGAGCCTACATCAGTTCATGAACAGCGTTCCTATGACGCATTGTATGAAAGACGTAGAATCGACGTTAAAGTCGTAACTTCGTCAGAAAGGTCGCATCTTCGCCAGCAAGGTCGTATCTTCGTCAGAAAGGTCGTAACTTCGATAGAAACAACACTTCCGCAGTTTTCTAATTAATTATTTTGATAACTTCTTAAGATCATGCGTGGGCTGTGGTGTATAGATGAAAAGCATAGTAGAAAATAACTGAATTCTACATGCCCCTCTGGGGGCTTCAATCCTGATTAAGTCGTAACTTTGTCAGAAAGTTCGTAGCTTTGTCAGAAAGTTCGTAACTTTGTCAGAAAGGTCGTAACTTTGTCAGAAAGGTCGTAACTTTGTCTTTTAACGACCGTTACTTTCTGCACTACGTTATCACAATTCTCTGGGTCCATGAATAGTTGCGTATACCTTCAACCAACTATGATTCAAGCGAGTTTACATGATTACATAAACACGCGATATGGAAATCTGAAGTAGCAGCATTCGTCTGCCTATTTCAAATTAAGGCTTATATTGTTTGGGTTAATTGGTATCTTATTACCGTTTGTTTCAGTTGAGAAATAAAGACATGGAGACGTCACTTGTTGAAGTTTATTCTGGCAACGAACTGCGTTGCTTCTTGACCATAAGTAAGCACTAATATGTCACTTCCATCCATTCTTTTACTTCCATTTAACAGAGATTTCCAACAAGAGGGAATTCTGACATTTTATTGTTATTTATTTATTTCGTATGATAAATATTTTCTCGTTGTTTGTGAGGAAGACTGATTTACGTGTTATAATATACTCAATCAAGAAAATCACGTCGATTTCATGGCTTTCACCTGACGTATCTTACAAAATCTGTCTCTTCGAGGATTCTAGCCACAATGTACTTTTATTCACAGTTTCTCTTTTAGATAACCCCATTTAAATATTCATCCATTATCTCTTATTCTCCAGTGAGCTATATTCAAAATCCTCCTGGTTACTTCGTTGAGAAATTACACTCGTCGCATTACTCAGGAAATGATGATGATAAAGTCGTCGAAAGAATCGTAATTAGCAGAGAAGGGGTAAGTATTTGTTCCTTTTCTGAAAACGAATGCACTGACTTCAATTCTCCCAAATCACGCAATATTAGAATCGTACAGACCGCAAACTATACAGATTATCATACAAGGTCAAGTCAAAGGGTAGAACGTGCTTCCAGAAGATGTCCAAGAACCTCTGACTTTGTACCTTTAAAAGAGAAATATTGCTTTTATTATTTAAATAAGCAGTAGATGGTTTTATATCAATCTTTTTATCTTCATTTAATCAGTTATTAATTAATTCGCTAGTATATTTCAGCCTTAAGTAAATAGTTTCTTTGTCGTTTGATATACGCACTTACTAATTTTAGACAGTCTTACTTTTTTGTTCTGGACGATGGAATAATTTGCGACCATCGTTCAGCTGAATACATTTATTACGGATGAGAAAGGTTAATTATGCGCTAAGCTCAGACATGAATAACATATTGGATGAATAATTTAGCATAATTATTGGAAATATTCCTATACGGTCTATAACTTGGTTATAATTAATTTCAGCGGGATTTTCATATGATCAAAGAGCTGTTTCATTTGCGATACGACATGATACTTTTGGATTATATGTCCAACACTTGCAACAGCCGACTGCGCTCCATCATGCTCCGAATTGTTGCAGGTAAGTGTCACGTGATTCGAACTCACTCGTTTGCACCAATCCGATGACTGGGAATTTTAAATTGATTTCTTCGTGTTATTACGACAGAATGGTGTTGATTTTCAGGTAAATTAGATGACGAGCAGAGGAAAACGGTAAGCCGTTATTCACTGATCCCTTGGGTGGTCGTACAAAACAGGTGGAACTTCTATTTACAGAAATACCTGTATACAGCGACCAATTTAGACATCACTGGCCTCCTTTGACAAACAGTAGCGGATTCAGAATCCTCTCATAACCGGGGCCATCAAGAAAAGATTGAATGTCTTTGCCCCAACAGCTGGGGATCTGAGGGGTGCTGTAAACCACCCTCAGCGGGCCCAGTACAGAATCTTTGTGGGGTTGAGGGGGGCAGCTCCCACAAATGTTGAGCTATGTAGCTACCTTTTATAATCTACAATAATTCATTATCGGTTAATTTTGTGTCATTAAAATACAGTTTTAGAACAACTATGTTATAAGAAGGACTGAGAGATCACACGGGGATCAGCCCCCTCTACTCCCTTAGATCCGTTACTATTGTGGAAGGCAATGATGTACTGTAGGACATTCGCACGTGGTCACATGGAAAATCGAGCAAATGCTAAGATTTGCTTGAATCGCGCTGTAAAAGTCATTGAGATAGCATATTTTGAATTTCTATGGATTTTTCATCTTCAGCTCAATCTACCTAGCCTCATTCGTGATAAGGAAACTGTCTCGTTTTCACAACGGCTGTCATTGAAAGATGCCATAACCATTGTTATGAGAAAAACCCAAGTGATCAGGTGTCTGTTCGTGCTTCTGAATATCAGGCGCCAGGTAAGAGCTGCTCCAATCGACTGATAAGATCATTAATTCTCATTAAATAATCTCGTCACTTCGCTCTTGGAACGAAAATTGAGGATGTATTTGTCCATCAAGTCAAGATTGAAAATGGTACCTGAGATGGATGGATGAAGCATTGTTGCGTTCTGAGGCACATTGATTCAATTCTTCAGATTAGAAAGTGTTCTTGAGCTTAGACCATGATGTAAATAACTCCGATCCACCAGCTGAGCTAGCACACAGCAGTATTAATGAGGTCAGAAATAGAACAACAGGTTTACCCCCACAGTAGGGGAGATCCCAACAAATATGTGGCGACTACAGATGTAGACAGTATGGTCTATATATAAAGTGTATAGATGTACAACGATGGTAGCGTAAATTGAGATCAACATCTCGGGTCTGGTGTATATGTGCCTCGTTTGCTCGTTACTGTGAGCAATGTAAGTCATTGCGCACTTCCTGTTTGGCAAGTGAGGTGCTTGTTCTCTTGACAGTGTGTCGTGGTGATTATAAACGTGGCTGTTGTCTTGCCTTAGCGTTTATTCGGAATGTCCTCAGTGATTACTGTGTTAAGAGCTAAAGAACGTAGATCGTATAAATTGTCCGTTGATATTCTTCAAAATGTAAAATGGCGCAGTGGATAGGAAATGAACATCTATCGTGTGCAGTGATGTACTCTGCTAATCATAACAGGGTCTCCAACTATATTTTGTTTTCAGAAAATGAAAGGGGAAGAAGAAGGGGAATCGGAAGTTTATGAACTCGAGCCTGAGGAAGAAGAACCGGAAGAGGATGCAGCCCCAGAGCCTCAGAACGAGGAAGACAGTAGCGATGAAGATGGAAAAGACGAATTGCGAGATGAACTGAGAAACCTCGATCTGACGCCTGCCGCTGGTGAAGACTCGTCTGCCTTCGCGGGAGTATCACTGTCGCTTGCATCTAGAGGCATCATGAAACAGCCTCATGCTGGTAACCGGGGAGACGATGGGGACGAGGAGGATGATCCGGGGCTAGGTCCTTCTTCTGGGCCATCGATAATGAAAGTGAATCCAGGCCCTGTGCTCGATCCGACAGTTATGGATGGTGGTGACGTCACTTTCATTCAGCGAATGATGCCGTTCTTGAAGGGAAGGAAAAAGAAGGTATTGAAACCAGTGACTGTATTCAATGAGCCGCAATACGATTATATCATATTATGTGAAATATCGCGTATTGCGAAATCAACATAATGATCATCATTTTATCACTAGTATTAATAATTTGATATAATTAATACTATAATCGCATAGAAGGCATGTCATGATGCATTTACATTATACATTGTTGATAAGCTCTTAAGTCTAGTAAACTAATGGACATGAGTTTCTTTATGAATAGATCATCCAAATATTTAGTTAATACAAAATCTTCAGGTAAAATTACACTTCTCAAATATTTACATCACAGTAAAATATGTAAAACAATCTCGAAATAAATTAGATACATTTAAAAATAATAATAAAAAATGTCCGTAGCATAAAAAATATATAAAAAAACTACTTACAAGTAAAACACATGCTCAAGACTCGCAGCATCTCCCCCCTGGTAATAGTTCCATTATTGTAAAAGAAGTTATGGTGGATGTTCGTTTTAATCGGAGAAATCTTAAAATCTATGTGATTGATTGATTGATTGATTGATAGTAGTTTTATTCGAAAACCCATAATCAGTTCTTGATACAATTGATTATTAATTTATGTTTACATGGCATGCAAATACTATACAGTAGCACGACTGATTCTTGAGGTTTTTGTGCTCGTTAATTACATTAGTTTTCATTTAGTAGTTGCTCATGCAACGATTTCTTGAATTGTTTCAAAGGTAAGTCCGTAAGATTACTGTGTTTGTTTAATAAGCTTGGTCCAGAGTAATAAGCATGTTGTTTAATAAGCATGTCCTCGAGTTTATAGCTGCTGTGTGCTGATTTCTTTAGGTATTCTCTTATCTAATACAATACCCTTGTAAAATTATATTCAGGAGTAAAGTCTCAAATCCTGGCTTCTAAATTATCAACTACTCAACTCACAACTTTGTAAGACAGAATTTAAACAGCGTCAAAATTCGAAAAATTAGAATCTGTAATGTTGACATGAAGCTTGACAGTGTGCCTTCAGAAACGACAAGCCCTGTTTTCATTACACTTGGGAGCTGGTCTATACCCTGTGGGGTGATATTCATTCTCACAATAGATTTGATTATTTTTTTTCATTTCAGTACTTCCGTGGAACAGTGAAAGGTGTACCAATGGACGATTTCAATGCGATGAAAGACGCTCAAGCAATCGGAAGAGCCTTCCTGAATCAAAGTGCGTTCCTTGATCCAAATATCTATTAAAATAAATCGCAGTGCCAACAGGCATTTTGGATAATATTCAGTGGCGGATAATTTCCAAAGTATTTTAAAATAATAATAAAATAATTTCAAATAATAAAACCACTCCGTAGCAAATAATTTCACTGTCAATTAAAATTTTGTTGTTTGAGTGACGTTCTTGATTTCTGAAGCAGTGACATAATATCGTTTAATAATCAAACTGTTGTACGTCAAATTGCATATAATATTAGAAAGAAAAATGGTTAGAACTGCCTGAAATTAATAGGATCCCATACTGTTAATTATGCAAATATATTTTAATTATACTCAGGAAAAAATAAGTATTCTCTGACGCTTCGGATAATTTGTGTTTCACTTGATTCAAATGGACCATATTGATTCACTTTGCAAGAATATACTTGCTTCTCCAGAAAGAAACATTGCTGGAATTCTACGCTTTTTGCTGACAAGAAACAACTCACAGAGGCAGCTGATCGTGAGAGAATTCTTCAGGAGATACAGAAGGGTAAAGACATAAAAAATCAATGATTATAGCCTATTAGTTGCGTTTAGTCTCCAAGTCAGGCTGAGAGAAATTGAAAAGTAGTTAACAAGTGCCACTTTTCCTTGGAGTAGAATTACATTATTCGAAGCAGTATATTGTAGTAAATTTCTATAGAGAAACGATTGAGTCATTTAGTTGATTGGTTGACAGGCTGACAGCCTATGTGACTGATAGAAAAGGTGGCATTCCTTTTGGACCCTTAGGAACCCTTGGAAAGAAAAAAAGCAAAAAGAGCTTTTCTTTCTTTCACGAAGCGTTATACTGTACTGTAAATTCAACGACTTTATGGCGTATATTCACAGTTATTCGGGTATGTTTTGGAGCTTTTTCATGGTCCTAAGTTTTGATATCAATTTATTTGTGTTTTGTTCCAGGATCTTGTTGAAGACCTTCGCCGTCTCAACCCATCCATGGCTGATTCTATTCTTGGGTTACTTTTGGCACCAGAAATCTATCAAGCGTGCACTATCTACGAAGGTCTAAAGGTAAAGAAAGAAATGTGATCAATAGCAAACACTTTTGTGTTAGGGTCGAAGCCTTTCTAAATAGGTCACCTGAGGACTAAATTGTCCCTTGAGAGTTGAGATATGTGATCTCCCGCATTTAAAGTTGTCGATTTCAGCTCCAAATCACGTGCTTGGTGAAACGCACTGCACCACATAGAGTATATTGACTGAGATTATGCTCCGTTAGTTAGTTAACTCATCTCGGTCATCGTATTAAGTTAAACGTCAAATATGAGTATATATTTAGGTAAAGCTGGTTTTATAAACTTACTACTTAGGTGATTCTATGCTGAATTATAAAGTTCCTAATGCGTTGACTAAAAATCAGTAGCCTATTTTCTATCTAATTATAAACTGTTTGTAACTCAAAGGGTTTGGTTGAGTTCATACCAACGGTTACAAACTAGCGAGCAACTGAAACCGCTTGACTTTACGAACATCATGCAAACGTTTTAAAGACGGAATTACTACAGCATGACTTGCAAAATTGGCATTGATTTATCTTTTAGCCTTCAAACATTTTCGACTAATTCTACGTAGTAAATTAAAAAAGCTTACAAATGAGTAATGTTTATGCGAACAAATAGTTTCCATGTAGTTGAATTATTTTAAACAGTAAATGGTATTATTGCCATCGTGGGTCATTGAATAGCGTTGCCATCAGAAATATCTAAGAAAACTAACTGATGGACATTGTTTTTATTTACTGCTAACAACTGAGAATGTATCTTGCAGACGGACAGTGTCAAACTGAGGCTTGATCTCGTTTCAGCGTGGTGGTGATGCGAAATATGACGTATTGATCGAAATCTTGTGTTCCACGCAAGGAGATGTAAGTAATTCAAAAGCTTACAGTTAGTTTATCTTTCCATTAAAATTGTAACTTCATTCTGAGAAGAGACAACATCGCTGCAATATATTTTTGCGTTACGTTTGGCTGTAAAGGTAATCGAGGAATTCATTGTATTACAGAACCACTGCTACATTGTAGACGTTGCTAGTTTGTGACACGGATCGACGCGAGCGCAACAACACTCAGAAGATCAAATTAATATCCATTTGATCGGTTTATCTACAATCAAACAATCATTATGTACAAACTATCAAAGTATCAAATAAGCATTTTTACAAAAGGATCGACAAGATTCGAATGTTGTATAATCTTACCTCGATATCTTTACAAGCAACTGTCTGACCTGACTCCGAGATCAAAGGAGTCCCAAACCAAAGGCACAGGAACAGTGCGGAACGATCAATTTACAGAGAATATTATTGCTGTTACAATTTACACCAATAGAAATCAAAAGAAAAGATAACCTAATATTGGCAACTTCTTAGCTACAAAACAAACCACTTGATCAACAGCAATTAAACCTTGATTGTCGGGAACAGTATGTGATATCTCAATTTATCGTTTATTCATTTGATCCGGTATAATTACGAACATCCGATTATTAATAGATGGACTCATTGTATTAGACGATGAGTCAAAAAAGTTTATTTCTTCAAATATATTTCGAAAAGATCTGGAAAATATATAATTACTGATCATTCAATGAATACATTATTAAATTCGGACTAAGGTATTTGTATTCTGTTTTTATAATTTCCCGTTCAATTAATTTTATTTTCAGGACATTGCAATCATCAAGAGAGCTTTTAATGGAGGTAAAACAATGATTATACTCTTTATATGTCTCTTTATTTGTGAAAATGTCAACACATTTAAAGAATACACGAATAGAAGGCAGCTTTTACACTTAACTTACACTAGATGGTTAAGTTGCTAAGTTCGATCTTTCAGGAATACACTTGCATTGAGGATCGATTGCGCGAGTAATTAGATAGTAAATTGAGCTTTTCGTTGCCATTCGCACATCCTATCGTGTGTCTCCTCGCTGTCGCTGTCTTCTTTAATAAAATAATTCCTTTGAAATTTTCAAAAGTAACTTCCACACTTCAACTTCCATTGTACACGAATGACAATTTCAATCGTTGATCCATTCAGGATCCTTTATATCGGATTTAGTGAATTTTCTTCTATTCCGTATCCTATAAACGGGTGATTATCTTGTTTCCAGTATTTGAGCTTGATCTTATTGAACAAGTTTCGAATGAATGTCACGGATGGTTCAAAGAAATGATGGTGAACATATTGAAGGTGAGAGGAGCCATTTTAGATTAGCCTGCATTTATTCAATTTATAGTCTGGAGACATGTAATAGAGGTCACATCTGTAGAAATGAGACGTTCTGCCGGTATTCAGCGTCCGCTGCTAATTATGCTCTACACGGGGCTAATTTTCTTTTTACGTTAACCTGAAAATCAAGTTCAATGGTTCAAAGAACATAATTATTTTATTTTGTTAAATAAAATTAAAATATGTCTAACGTTCCTATCAAAGTCGATTGAAGAACTGCTCTTTCGGAGAGACAAATTTTTAATTATTTATGGATTATCAATTTACTTCAAAGCACGTCTCTTTTGATTCAAACCTTTGCTGACTTTATAATGTTCCTGATCGTACTCGCATAAATCACGTTCTGAACTAGCGTTCCCTTTTAATACAGCATATTGCGCAATAGTTACAAGGTGGGGATATAGCTCAGTGGTAGAGCATTCGACTGCAGATCGAGAGGTCCTTGGTTCAACTCCGAGTGTCCCCTACCTATGTCTGTTTTTTATACCTTTTTAACCCAAAAGCTAGAATTGAGGGATAGATTTTCTTTCATCTGGCCCGAGTAAAAGACATGCTATTACTTTGACTTTGAATTTATGGCAGATGTCTTCTTCTTCCAGAATAATTGGCAACCTCGATTTCGAGGGCTACGCCAATATGAATAATAAATACAAATAAACGCAATACTTAAGTGATAAATAATAGTGAAATTGATAGGTAAGCTTAAAATATTTATATATACAGTTATTTATACAATAAATGTATTTACTTGTATCACTAATCTACTTAAAATGCTTATAATTAGACTTATAATTAGACTGTGTGTGTGTGATGGCTTGCACTGTTCTACTCTTTTGCTCTTGCAGTGTAATCGCGATGAAAGTGATTTTGTTGATCCAAAATACTCAGAAAGGGATGCTGCTCTCATTTACGAGGTAAAGAGTTGCTCTGAGAAGAAAACATGCTCACAATTCATGTATTTTCAGTCACCGACCTACAGTACACACCATATCGAAGTAAGCTTTCCAAGATCTAACAACGCTCCCTTTTTGTCTGTACACAGGCTAGTGTCAAGAAAACTCGAGACTTCACAGTATACATCGATATTTTGACCACGCGAAGTTTCCCGCAGCTCAAAGATCTTTTCATGAAATACGCAAGGGTATGAAGCATTGTGCGAGTGACCTCGTTTTGGTCTACTCTGCAGTTAAAATGAGGTTTTGTAATATCAAGAATGTTCTTTGCTTAGATCACCGGCTTTGATATTCTTGAGACACTGGAAGAGCAATTGGAAGGAGACTTCTTAGATGCGGCTACTGCCATCGGTAAGACACTGTCTACAACAGCGATGCCGAACTAAGTAAAAGCCAATCTGACATCAGTACATGTCTGTCTGACATATATAGGGCAATTTTCATCCTCGCTTTGTAGGCACATAGCTAAACACACCTATACCACTCACTATCTCAAACAACTTTGATATTCTATGTGTAAAAAGGAGGCGAAATGAGCAGTTCAACTAATTTGTTTACTGCATCGTCCAAATGTATATATCTCAAACAATAAACTCGTTAAATTGAATAGAAAATGTTGTAGAAGATAAAAGATTAATAGAAAGGAGGTAATTGTCTGCAATTTAAGTTCAGATTAAATAGGCATCGGATGGCGCCAAATACCCCAAGTTATAATATATGTAAGAGAGAAGGATGGACTGGCTAGCAGTAAATGTGCTGGCAGTACAAAAAAAACAGACATTAATATAGCTACAATATTTCCATTTACAATCTGACCATTGGCAAACAACATCCACTCGGCAGGGTCCCTAATATCTTGGTATAGTTCTCTCTCTGCACAGACAAGCTTCTCCTCTGAATCAAGTAGGAGCGTGATCTTTTCTCTCCTGTCTCCTTGATCTTGAGCTTGCCTAATGCACTCAAAAAATCTTTCACCAAACGCCCTCAGCATTTCCACTGTTATTTTAGACATATATATGCGGTGCGTTCATGTTTTTTTGTCTTTCAGTGTGCAACGTGAGGGACGCCCCTGTGTATTTCTCTGAGCGTATTTACCAAGCCATCAGTCTTCATCCGATGGACGAAAAGGGACTCATTAGATCCGTCATCATGAGATCTGAGGTACAGTGAAACCTGTCTATAACGGTTACCTTTGAGACCTGACGGAGGAAAATGACCTTTATAGACAGGTGGCCTTTCTGTCCAGGTTGATTTCTATAGAAAGTGTCATTCTGGGGTTCTGAAGAGTGGCCATTATACACAGTTGGCTGCTCTATAGAGGTGGCCGCTCTTATAGGTTTGACTGTAACGTTGACATTGCTCACAACAGCTTCTTGGCGGAACATACAAGAGAATATTTTATTCCATAAGTATAAAACCACGCATTTGGCTCCATCAACAACACAACCTTACAGCGTTGTCGGGTAAATCTGTTGTTTCGTCAGATAAATTCCTACGGACTATTATTTTACCTGTTTAAAATGAACTTGGTGTTAACATGCTATACAGAATGTAACTTAAACAATTTAATTAGTGAACTACTCCTGTATGCTTCAATATTTTAACTTCCTGTTTTACGTCCATGGACAGATTGATCTGATGGACATCAAGATATCGTTCAAGCGGACTTACGGCAGGAGCCTCTACAACATGATTCAGAAGGAGGTTGTCTCGGCCTATGGCCCGTTGCTAATGGAGATCATTGGCAGTTAAAACATTTGTAAGGCAAGCCAAAGGGAAAGCCATTGCGCCGAGAAACACCGTGTGTGCGGACAAGTACTGTACGCGCCTCGTTGCTACATGCAAAGCCTGGGTCAGAAGAAAGCAAACTGCCTCAACACTCGGTTGCACTGGGCTAAATGGCGGCAAGCTGCTGGATTTTTGGAAAGCACGAGAAAAGAGAGTAAATCGTTACACCAGACTCTGTCACAACCAAAAACACTCCAAGATATGGAACTTTGTTTTGAGTCAAAACCTACAAGACGACAGAACAGCTGTGCTGAATGATTGTAATAGAACATATACAGAAAGAACGGCAGAGAAGTAAACACTCACAGAAGCGTTGAACTTTCTTCTGCCGAACAAGATTACACTTTTATTTAAAGTCGATACTTAGTATCAGAAGAAACTGGCCGTATACTGCAAATAATTTATGTCACAAAAGGCGAATAAAAGTCCAGAAGTCAAGAAATTGTTTACTTGCGTTTTTATTCTACGTTCTACCATAATTTATGTAATAAAGTATCTAACGCCACCGTACGGTGTGTCAACCACCAAGCCAAAGCTATGTGCCTCTTGCTCTTGGAAAATTGATAAATAAAGAGACGCAACTACACAAGGAATCACGACCCACTTTTATGCCTCATATATTTTATCTTCATAATAATTATACAATAATATATTTATATTTAATCTAGAATATATTCGTCGACATCAACATGTAAGCGGCGCCAATGAGACCGAGTAACGTCACAGATACCAGCATCGTCTTCCTGTTTTCTCCACGAAGTGTCGCCAAAGATTTCTCTAAAAATCATAAAAAATCGAGCAATTACAATCATATTATATTATTGCTATTCGCCATGATACGGTAGGTTCGCTTAATTAGCTATATTCTATTGACTTACGCACCTAATGCATTCAAATAGCTCGAACTCCCTCTAAGTAACCTACACGGGCCATGTCCAAGCCAATCAGACATAGCCTAGAAATGGCCAGGTGCAGTCCTGTGATTCATTTTGGGATTTAAGCTACTACAGTCACGTGTTTTTGAGCTGGAATCGACAATTTTGACAGCCAAGAACAATCCTTGAAATCGATCATCAAATTCATCACGGAAAATCGGTCTTGGCGAAATGGGGTGCAGTGAAACCTGTCTATAATGGTCACCTTTGGGATCTAAGGAAAATGACCTTTATAGACAGGTGGCCTCTCTGTCCAGGTTGATTTCTATAGAAAGTGTCATTTTGGGGTTACGAATAATGGCCTTTACACACAGGTGGCTGCTCTATAGAGGTGGCCGCTAATACAGGTTTGACTGTAGATTCCTCTCAGTCCTCTTTCGTAGCACCTCTCTACTGTCCCTAAGTTATAAGAAATGAAGAACGTATGACGTACTATGATTTTTGGCAGCTTGCTGCAGTTGACGTTCTTCGGCAATCAGCTCGTCTCTGGAAAACAAAAGAAACGCCAAATACATATACGTCAAGGCAATTAATACCTCATCAATACGAAGAGGAAAGCCAGAATTTCTTCTAATTAAAAGCATAAATTAACAAATTGTGACACAACTTGCAAATCAAGAGACAACGTCAATTTATAAACAGTTTCTTGAAAAGGAATTGGATCCTCTAAAATGTCACATACATAGTTATTTGATGAAAACCGTTGTAACCTGGACTCTACTTGATTTATCCTTATAGCGTCAAGTTGTACGTAATATTCTTATTATCCGGATTGGTCACCTCGGGGTCAACAATGCAGCAGCAATGAATGCTCGCAAAAGCAACACAGTGTTCTCGCATCCACAGACACGACCTTATAAATTTAGATGCCAGAAGATGTGTATCAAGTGTGAAACAAGCAAACAGTGGAGACTAGATTAACATAATTATTCTGTAGCTTCAAAGAGCAAGACTATTAAAGAACATGGGAATCCACGTCAAGCATCTGCTGTCGTCATTTCACGGTTGATGAGATTTCGAACGTCCCTCGGGAACAAATCGAACAACATACAAAATAGTCTATTTCAAGCACCAATAATCTTTTGTTAGATAAAAAAAAGACTTGAACATTTTAGATTTCTTAAAGTATAAAATAATAAAATTACAAATTATGATTATAAATGGCGTAATAGAGTAAAATGTTTCTTCAAATCCACGGTGATTGTCTGCCGGTATTATTGAGAAACCAATTTGTCGAAGGACGAACTGGGCAAACTAATTGTCAGAGTGAAACTCCAGCTTTAAAACGTGTACATTGGCATTACAGAAAGGAAAGATATCACACCTTTCAACAGACGACAGTTTCTTATCGAGTTTCAGCGACGAATGAATTGCTTCCAAACGGTCTTCGCATTGCTTCAAACGGTATTCATGGCGGTCCATCTACAAGAAATACAAAGAGACATGTATCTCACAGAAACAACATTCACAGTAATCTTGACCAAATCACTCAAACATAGAGGCCTAACAAATTCTACAGACTGCCAGCTTACGCGTAAAAGTTCAACGCAGGTGGCCTTTCTGTCCAGGTTGATTTCTATAGAAAGTGTCATTGTCGGGATATAAAGAGTGGCCTTTATACACAGGTGGCTTGCTCTGCAGAGATGGCCTCTAATACAGGTTTGATTGTATTAAGTGAGCAATAATGCAACAGGAAAAAGCACCATCATTTTAACATTTTCTTTGATTATTGGCTGCGCTGTTTATGTGTGATCGCTGAGTAACGTCTGTTTACCATGATACTCAATACTTACATACTTTGTAGGCTCGTAGCCTTCTGTGGGATTGCAATCTCGTTCTCATGCAGGGACATATCATCGTACTTGCCTCGCTTCGTTTACTCACTACTAAGTCTATAGTCGTTCCGTTTGTCTATCAAGATAGTCCTCCTTTACAACAGCGAAATTCTCTTTCACGTTACTTTGGCGCGGTCCATCTTGTCGGACCTTACTTGAAGAACAAGCTACATTCAGTTACGAATAGCACAGGGCGCAGTGGATTCTCCCGTGGAATACCGTCGAGCTTTGATTATTCTGTATGGCCTCCCAGAATCCAACAATCACATTTGACCAATAAAACAATAGCTCTCCTGTTATTGATGCGGTGAACTCCCGCATTCTCATGGAAATTAAAATGTCTTCTCAGAAAATATAATAATAATATTTTCCTGTAGTGAGTTCATAGAATAGATCGTTGAGTGGTAAAGGAGTGTGTCGTTGGAGAATCTGTAGTCGTTATTATGGTGGAGTCCAGTGACGAAGTTGATACGTTGCTGTGAGAGCTGAAAGATACAAAAGATGTCGAGAGACTCGAGCGATGCTGTAGAAGCAAGGAATGAAAGGAAGACGAAGGGTTATATTGACAACACGAGCGATTTACTGGAAATTTCTCAAGCAGCAGAGAAAAATCCAGCAGCCAAAGTCGCGAAGAAAAGGCAACCTTGTTTGGAAAACCACTCAGACTGCTACGCTAATCAATCTGTTGGAGCAGCATGTGTGCCTGTGGGATATGTAGCATAAAACATATCGCGACAGAAATAGCAAAGACAGGGCAATCAGAGATATGGAAGATGTTCTGCAAATCACCTGCAGAGAGATGAGAGCCAATATCACCACATTGCAAATACAGTTGGGGAGAAACTAAATTAGGTCAGCGTAGCGAAATTAGGCCAAGGGGAAAAAGTATTGGATTTGCCCAAATGGTGTTTCTGGGAGAGACTTTAACTTCTGCGCCCTACAATGCAACCAGAACTATTGCAACCAAATTTAAATTTAAATTTGCCCAAAATATAATTGCCGAAGACTGGAGATAAGATAAAAGGATAATTATCTTTAAATAACTACTACAAATAGAACTGATAAACTCAAAATATTTGATTTCTGTTAAAACTGAGAAGATAGCTCCACATTCACAAAAACATCAAACTAACCAATTCAGAGTTGTTTGGCAAAAACGCAGCAAGAATATCAAGGTTGATGATAAGAAAGCTGAGGAAAGAACACTAAAAAATAGTAGTCATGGCAACCAAACCTCAGCCCCAGCCTTCTACTTCTGATGTTAGCACGAACATTGCAGGAAAACCAAAAGTAAGCAGCACTGATTTAATGATTTGTACTTCAAAACTCAGAAGCAGAAAATTGACGATCTCCTCAGGTGTAATCAGCCTTGATAGCTGACATGCTGGAGAAGCAATTGTCTTTTGACGGCGTGCTGAATAAAAACATCACAGAATTCGACGGTCTGTGCGATAAGTTGACCAATGCGTCCAGTAAAATAATTAGCAGCCACAACGAATTTGCTGCAAAGCTTGAGAAATGCGAAAAATCTCAGTTAGAAGTCAAGCAGGATGTGCAAATAGCAACAGATAAATTTGGCCAGTTGGCAGAAAGACTGGACAAACTGGAGAACAAAACAAGCACTGCCACTGCCAAAGAGAAAGAACTAACTAAAAGTACTACTAAGACTTCGAGAAAGAAGTTGCAGCTCAAAAGTGCAAATCAGACCATTCGCAAGACGAGACAGCAAAAGATTGATATTCAGAACATCAAAAGCTCCAAGGTTAGAACATTGAAGAGCATCGTTCAGAAGGAGGTGAAAAAAGTAGCTGCTCACAACGCGAGCACTTACATCGAGGACTGTCGAAAGGAAACAGCAAAGATCGTGGCTGACATCAGGGAAATGAAAAACACCAAGTCCGATAAGAACGAAGGACTGCATAAGATCAAAGAGTCCGTCCTTCTGATGATGCAAGACCAACATTTCAACTATGACAAGTTGCGAGAAATGGAGCAGCGCATGGCACAGTTGAAGATCGATACCACCGTCCTGAAAGAAAACGCGAAATCAGGCCAATGCCGCGAAGATGCTATTCCATCTCGATTGGAGTTTGAAAAAGAAATCATCGAACGAAATAAAGCCAAGGAGATGCTGACTAACCTACGCTACGAGGTGCAAACTAGCCAGGGTTCATTGGTCGACAAATAGACGTGAACCGCTTTGAAATGCAAAACCTTGCTCGAGCTGACAGAATGAAGATGCGCTCATCCATCAACGACCTTCATTCCAAACTGGAGAACATCGAAACCTTGATGCTAAAAACAACCAGCAAAGAGGATGAACATCAAGCAGGCGCATTACAGCCAAAACAGTACAACAACAACATGACATGATGCCAGATATCTTCAGTGCCATTAAGCAAATTAACATCAAGCTATCCGAAGGAGAACAACATCGCAATGACAACATCAAGTTGCTAGGTAACATCAAGGAGAGCACGGAAAAACATGCATCGTTGTTAACGCCGCACTGGATTTCTATAAAACAAGAAGCCTTCGAGGTTGTACTGTTTCCTCTCCTTATAGTTTTCCTTCTTTGAACACTCTGCCTTCTTTGTCACCTTGGGTTATCAAAGCGTTGAATGACAAAAAGCTAGAACTGAAGACAAACAAGAGACTCCATAAACACCATTTTTACTTGCCTCAAGGAAGATCTTATGAAATATATGGGATCCAGTGCGTTAGTTTCTTTCTACAATAAACTAAAATATGAGAGTGGGGGAGAAAGAGGAAGATACCATACAAGTAATGTTCGTTCATTCACTTCATGATTTATTTTAAAGTTTCATCTTGCGCGGGAGTTTAAAACACATTGCAAAGGAGCAGCAGAAGTAAGTGCAGAATTGCAAGCCAGCAGCGAAAAGATTGGAAATGGTCATGATGTGAAACGAGTCAGACAGATTATTGAACTTATCATATTTCCAATGAAATGGTGTCCTTATTGGGTTAGAAACATTGCACAGGTTTAGATATCACAATATTATTTGTGGAAAAATTATATTAAAATTGTATTGAAGCCCCATGCTTCCATATGGACAGGGAGCAAACTGATGTCGATATGTGCTAGGGCGAATTTTGCAGGAGTCAGAGCAACAACATGTTAATATTTCATTCCGGGTTCTAAACCAGAGATAAAGTCATGAGCATTGCACAATGTTGCAGATGAACCAATAAACCTGTGATAGTGTTATAAATGAATTTGCGTTTACTTTATATTCCTATATGAAGCTGATGAAAGCCAGCTTAGTGAGGTTGAGTATGACAGTACAATGGAGACGGCCACAGCCATGAAAGGTGAATGCCATGCAAACCATCTCCAGACGAAAAAATCCTGGCAGTGATGCTGAAATCATGCAGAACAGAGAGAGGAAGAGTCGTGTGGCACTGAAAACCACAGATTTGGTAGCAGAGCACACATTGTGGACTAAGTATCATTACAAGAACGTAGTAGGTAGTACTTCAATACATTAATAGTATCATACATATGCAGCAATATCATGCACAGAAACACATGGAGTAGAAAACTTAAAATCGGTCAGGTGCAATTTGATATGAATATTAACCCTTGTCTTGCTATTGACGTGTATACACGTTTTCGAAACAGGTCAAAAGTAGCAACACATAACCAATCAGATAGATAGTCCTTAGCAAGCAACCAATCAGCAATTGGTGAAGCTACTTCAAGTCTTCATTTAAATAGTTTTACAAGCAGGACAGGGGTTAAGGAGAAAGACTGAAGAAGAAGAACAGCAGACGTTAATCACTCGTCCATTAAGATGCAATGATGACACCCACCATATAGGCAGCAATGCAACTCATATACCGCTACACTTGTTTAGATGTAACTGACTTATGCCTATAGACATATGACATGGTGGAGTATGTGATTGGCATGAATGTTGTCAGCAAACCACCGTTCACACTCATGTCCAAATTCAACGTCAAGTCATACATCGGCTAACTGCAGGTGGTGTAAATACTTGCGGAATAAACAGCCTTTTAAGGCAATTTAAATTGTTACAGCTACATATTGGCATACAGATTGCGTTACTCGTCTCACTATTTTGGCATGTGTAATTATTACTGGCAGTTATTGTACTGTCTTAGATGGCAAACATCGGTGAAGAAGCTGAGACATTCTATTTTCCATGCGTTTATTGCAAAATTAAATGTTACAAGAATGCATACCGAAATGGAATAAATGAAACATCTTGAATGCAATCCGAAATGGAAGAAAAGTCAGGAGTCAGCAGCAATCATTCACCAGCAGAGAAGAGGAGCAAACTTCAAGCATCAACAAACTCAAACGAACCGTCGATGAACTCTGCCAGCAACTCAAACTGCAGAAAGACCAAGAAAACGTTTTTATCTTTGGCAGCAAAGCGGAAGAGCAACTAAAGAAGACAGATCAGTACATCTCCACTTTGCAAAAAGACTTCAAAAGTACACCTTCCACCTTTAGGCCATGAAAGAAAAGGGCATGCGGCATGTCATTGCAAGTCGCTATTTGCAAAAGGGATTTCTCATGTGTGAACACAATGGCCAAGAGCAACATTACAAAAAAACGAAAAGGCTGCGGAAACAGCTTGATGGGTCAAAACGAACACGAGATGGACGTACTATTCTCTCTTGCAAAAATTACTTTGTGAAGCTGGTTGCTCTAGTAACATTTTGCTTATTTAGGTTAGAAGTCAAAGAATTCCTTGATAAGCAGCGAAAACAGCTGATATTATTCACTGGAGAAAAAACATTGTGTTTAGGACGATGATCAGGAAACATTTCTCTACAAACGTCTGTGCGTTATCACAGTTAATTCAGATCGACACTACTTCATTTCGACGATTTAAAACTGTGGCATTCGCATCTGCACTGCTGGAAAAACCACAACACAGCAAGCTGTTGCGTCTTTCAAAAAGTTATACACCCACGACTGTGGCCGTACAAACGTTTTAATTGGTATGAAAATAACTGCAGGCTAATTCTCAACAGGTTCATCTGATTTCTTTACTGATTTTATATTGCTCCAATGTTAATTCGGCTTGTTCTTAGTCGACACATTGTTTACAACAGCATTTATTTACGATGCCTACAGTGTCATTTTGAAGGCTCTTTACTGCTCGCTCGTTGCTTGCTTGGCCACCGTTTTTACACTGAAACACAGAAAATATCTTGCTATAGACTCTTCATAACTGTCCAATCAAAAGCTTTGTCACCCTCAGCCCATCCCGCAGGATCTCGCAAGTCTTAAAGAGTCCTTGTGTGGTAGTGCTTCAGAATGTGAATCGACAAAATATGGACATTCTCAGAGCTGCAAGTGCCTCAAGTGCATAAAGAATTGAGCACAAGCATTGTACTATGAGTTAAAACGTATCAAAATCACTGACATCAATAAATCAGTGCCAAAACCGAAATTAAAGTTCGCACAGATGGTACATTTCAAGGCCCAAAAGAGGATGATACTGACTGGCTGATAAAATATGAACATAATTGCCGCGGCAATCGAGTGTCAGGTGCAGACAAAACCGCTCTGTTATACAGCCTGCTAAAAGCTGATACGCCAGTCGCAGTGTGATTCGACAACCTTGCTGAATCCATTACGACAGGTTGGGTTGATTTCCGTCTCGCTTCCATGTATGCCCAGGAAGATCGCCATCCGACTTGAAAGAGAGGCGACCGGAGAACAAAGTCAAACCTTTTTTATTCAGAAGCGGTTGTCCTATCGCAGTACAACGTGGGAGTGAAAAATTATATCGGTCAAAGAACGACCGGAAGCGAAGGAAACACATGGAAATCTTGGTACATGATCAATTGTTCGCCACAATATAAGAAATCTCGAAAGGCAATTGCTATTATTAATCTGCACACACTCCGGAGGAAGAAATTTAAAACTTGACAAACATTGGCATATGTACAAGAAAGCCACCTTGCAAGCACGTTGCCATTGAGCTATTGCCATCCGAATACCATCCAGTAGAATCCATAATCGGTGCAAAACGCTGTGGCCATGGATACGCATACCTCGTCAAATGGAAGGGAATTCTCTGTGTGTTTCAACTCGTAACTCGCTGGTGTGCTTTTGATATCTCTTACTTCCTTCCTGTTGTTGCAATTAACGTTTCTGTAATTACAACAGCTGAGGTTTTTATATTTGTTCACTTTAGATGGGCCAAAAGAGAAAGCATGCTGCAGTCTTTCGTGGCAACCGTTACACTGTTACTCTTGCTCGAAATATCAGTACATCTAAGGATCAATCATCTCAAAAACTAACTGCTTCTTCGGCTAAAGTTGTTGTTACAGAATCAGCTCAGGCCACTAGTTCCTTTTCTTTGGGTAACTGTGTCATGGACATTAGCAATCTGCTTGCTTTCGTAATGCGCCTTTGTTGTGAAAGGTGTAGTGAAAAGTTATCCTTGGTTGATGAAAAATTACAAGGTCTGGCATCTTCTGTTAGTTTCTCATGTGGCTGCAATGGTGACCAAATCCACGAGATGCAGTCATCACCGCTTTCATTTGGCACCAGACGAAGACAGGCAGATAATCGACTTCAATTTGCTGCCTTTGAAACTGGTCTTCGTCATGTTGGGGCAAAGAAACTGTGTGCTGCACTTGAACAAGCATACCATTCTGAATGCTTTCAATGTTGAGGCTCAGAAAAGTATGAACAAAGCAGCTGTAGAAGTCAAGAAAAGCAAAGGGGATGAAGTCACAGTTTCATGCGATGGTACATGGCAAACGCGAGGCTTCTCAAGCAAAAATGGTGTGACCACTGCTGCAACAGTCAATGGCCCATTTTCAAAATTATAGACTACGAAGTCCTCTTCAACTACTGCAATATCTGTTATCGAGATGCAAAGGTACAAGGGCATGACTGCAAGAAAAATCATGAGGGTTCTGCTGGTGCAACGGAGCCTGTTGGTGTTGACAGAGTTTTTCGACGCTGTTAGGAAAAAATGGACTGAAGTGTAATGGTTATCTTGGAGATGGGACTTTTAAGGGATTCAGTTAGCTCGTTTCAGCCATCCCACCAATCTATACAGACTGCACTATTGAAAAGCTTGAGTATGTTGGCCACATCCAGAAAAGGATGGGCAGACGACTGATGCAGTCGGTGAGTGACTGCAAAAAAATCAGTACAGAGATAAAGCTGGGAAGGTATGCAAAGGTATTGGTGGCAAGAATAAACTGTCAAAAAAGCAATCCACCAAATACAGGTGTTACGGGGTCAAAGAGAGTGCTGTCGCTTCGACGAAGATGTAATAACAAGAGACAGAGAACACGCAACTACGAGACGACGAGGCCAGCTCGGATGTCGCAGTACCGACTCCGATTACAATGCTGACTGAACTACAACTACAACAGGGACGTTATGGTGCTGCAATTAGGAAGCGCTCCGGTGATGAGAAAGGTAAAAGGGAGGCAATCTGGGCAATTTATCACAACAGGGAAGGAAACCATGGAAAGTGTCTGGTCAGGTTCGGAAAGCTGACAAGTGTAAATATTATGCCTGCTTTCGTCCAGTGTTTGAAGCTTTGTCTTCTCGTGAACTTCTATCCAAAAATCTATCTAAATCTTCTATCTAAATGTCTCCATGGAAGGACACAGAATGTCAATGAATCTTTTCACCATTCCATCTGGTCTATTTGCACTAAAGAAATTTTGTTTGCATTGAACGACTCTGACTTGCTTCAGCATCTGCTGCAATTCAACATAATGATGCCATGAAGGCCAAATTATCTGTCTCATCAAATCTGGGAACTCTGGCAGCTTTTGTACAAAGAAGTACTACACTTAACTGGACAGGAAGAGAGTAAGAGCTCAGAGGTTTTACAGACGCAAAAGCGCAAACGGCGGAAAAAGGAGGCGACCCCTAGCTGCAAAGAGGACTATGCACCCGGAATATGTGCTGATAGTGACTGATGTACGTGGTATCATGTTGTAAATAGGAGGTATATTTCATACCCAAGCTCAATCTATAATGTGAAAAATGTGTTGAATTACTAAATTTGTTGTCAAATGATAACCAAAAGAGCTACAAACACCATTCTAGTCCGATTTATTGTGTTACCATAGTGAGTAACTGTGCAGAATTTGGGATGTGTGGGGCAAGCCATTCTCTTCAAATGTCCCCTTTTCTGTACGCTATTGTTTCGCGCTGCCCCATTCTTTCTCACCTGGTCTATACTTAGATAGAAGTTTCTATCTTATCTCACAATTTCTTAATTGAATCTGGTTCGCTGCAAGCAATTTCAACACAATTGGCTAAGAAATGGCAATTTTAGTTTTCTGACCAAATCCTGCCCTAACAAAGAAAAACAGTTCTTTCTTTCTGTTATTGTGAAGGCAGTCCAGACAGACGGGTTGTTACCAACTGAGCTCAAAGCGTTAGACAATGCCTCCCGTTTTATATCTTTGCCTGCTACTTCTGACACTGATGCAACCGTCAATCTTGCTATGCTTTGGTTTACATAGCTTTGTGGTTTGTTTATACAAATAATTGGGAACAAAGGACTCAGCTCTACCGCCTGCTTAGACTAAGAGTGCAATTCATAGTTCCATTTTGGAGAGGATTGCATATTTCTACTCAGTTTGCCAGCATTGCAAGAAGACTGGGAATATCAAATGCATGGGTTCTACTAGATAACAGAACAAAGACGAGAATTTGGTTGATGACAATAATCTCGATGACAACAAAAAAATGTACACAGCTTTGTCCCAGCCTAGACGTTCAGTGGCAAAAGTTCTGCTGATGTCAAACTCAAATGACCATGACATTCGCAAGCATTCAATCGCTAAGTTTACAGTCTTTAATTGATGGTGACGGGTGTCAGTGCATGCCTTTCTGTACTTGATTGGCTCTTTGAATTCAAAGTTGATTTCCCTGCCTTGCCACAAAACAAAATAATTATTTTGCAATAGATAATGTTAAAGATTAAGGACTGGCATTGAGTCAACTTAGAGGAATCTTGGAGTGGTCTATTTTAACTTGTCATGGTAGCTATTGGCTCCTAAGCGGTACGGCAAGCTACCGCATTGCTACGATCATCTGCCATCCATTGCAACGCAAACGATAACTATGCCTATTAATCGCCAATTTTCCACCTTCTTAGACCGTGATTCACTATCAAAATGCAGCATTCTCTCAATAAGTCTCTCAAACAACAAATATCAACTCCTTCCAACAGCTTACAACGAAAACCAAGCATCACAAAGTCTGGCAGTCAGTGTCAAATCCCGCTAACTTTTACCCATTGGATTATAAATGAGTTCATAGTTCTCAACTGTTCTTAAAGTCAAAAACTAGTTATATATTCCAGTAGTTCAGTCTTCTGGCTTCAATCTTTTGATATCGGTTTTGTAAGTAAAGTTCGAAGTTTATATTTTTGTACTCTGGTTTATGTTTCTGTGGAATTAACCTCAAGTCATTCTAGAAATTCCTGTCCCTACAAATGTCAGAGGTCGAAAGTTTCAATGAGAAAATAAACTTCTATGGAAAGTTTCCCCCAACTTGTCTATGCTTTGTGCTCTGCAGAATAATCTTCATTTTCAAGGTGTTCCATGGCAATGGACGCCAAATTGCAATCATGTCTTCACACAACAGCACAACAAAACTTGCTGAGCAGACCATGCTATTACATTTTGATCCTAGCAGGTCTCTGGTAATGTCCACCGACGCTTCTCTGTATGGGGTTAGGGCTGATATAGCCCATCGCCTGCCCGATGGTTCAGCAAAGCCTATTGCCTTTGCTTTGAAGGCCTTGACTACTGTTGAGTTGAACTGATTGGAAAAGTAAAATTGAGACGGAAGTTTCACCAGTACCTATGTGGCACACACGATTAGCTTAGCACAGATCATCAATCCCTATTGAAAGTGTTCGTCCAACTAAGGGCTTTCCAGTCATGATGTTGCAATGTCTCATCCAGCATTTCGCATCGGTCACGCATCCATGGAAAAGAGGGAAATATTCCCATATTTTTGACATGTCATGCATTTCTTTCTCAAAATACTAAATGTTTAGACGGTAGAGGCAAGTGTTTTCCTTTTATGCGAGATTTATCTCCACCGCTTCTTCGTGGCCTTTGCCAATATCTGCCAATCTTGTCAAGGTGAAACAACCAGACTCATTTTTCATTGCACTTTTCCGCGGGAAAAGAATGCATTGTCAACATGACATGGCAGATATTTCAGTGCAAATAGGAGCTATGAGGTGGGAAAATCTTGAAACTTTATGTGCAGTAAGTGAGCAATGCAATTGATTCAATTGATTGCCAGAAGCTGGGCCACTCCAGTACATTGTTATTTCAGTCTGAACAGTCCTCATGGCAATGACGATCAGATGTGATATGGAGGAAGAATAATACAACATATTTTTCCAAAGGGTGCAACAGTAGGCCTAAAGTGTTGATACAAAATATTAGGAGAAAACTTTTTGGGGGTCTAATTTTTTTTTTTTGCAGTTTGACTTACCTGCTCTATCACTGTTCCCATGGTTCAACTCTTTGGCTAAACTTCACAAGAACAAGATCTCCAATAAAAATACCGTTGTCAATCGTTAGTTGTGATGTTTGCTTGAATCTTCAGTGAATTTGTCAAGCTTTCAGGATAAAACTGCGGAAGGAAGGAAGGAACTGGTCTCACGACGTGTCTCTGAAAAATATCTGCCATTTTTCCATTGCCTCGTGATCATAAATAATCGCAGCCTCTCAGTTCCTTCTTTTACAACGAAAGTGTCATGGCGGATGGTGCCGAGAAAATAGAAGTAAGCACAAAGAAGCTTATTTACTTTCCATTGCCAAAATCCCTAGCTCCAAATATCCTTAAATAAGTGCCTTATAGAACGCTCCGATGTATTGAATATTTATAGTGTTCTCAACTTAAGTGGCGCTATCTTTACTTTTGTGACCAAAAGGCTAAACGATGCCGACAACCTTTTCACCGGCTTGGCCCATGTGCTTGCTATTTCGTTAAAATGACGTAGACTTGCAATGGAGCTGCTAGTCCGTTTAACCAACACGTGCAATGCCTGGACTGGCACTAACAATTCTTAGCACGAATCACCAAGCGAGGCGCCGAGGCTTACCTTCTTGAATCTTGAACCTTGCAAACAAAACAGCCAATTTCTTTCTCTATTCCTGGGTAAAGCGATTGATTGATAGTTTGTAGCAGGCGTTTAACAACATCGCTTTGCAGGAAAGGCCGACACAGTGAGNGAGGCTACGAAACGAACAGCGACGTTGTCGATTTCTGCTCCTCGATTCTTTAGTTTGGAAAGCCGAGGGAACATTAATGCAAACATCCAAAGCCATCATAATCGATAGACAAGTCCATTTATTTGTCTCGAGTC